>JAPMOB010109437.1:0-17278 GCA_029875015.1 Lepomis gibbosus
GTAACTATCGAGCCAAACGCACCGCCACATTGAACCCATATGTTATTTCCTTTTGATATTACATAGGTGGAAATATATAACACAGTCACTGTAACAAGTTCTGTACTTGTTTGCTATGTTTTTAGAGATTTTTGTGTAGATTGTGTATAGTATTGTTACATTGCCTTTGTGCCAAATGTGTCCTAGTTTTACAGTGAGAAAATCCTATATGTAAATCTGCCATACAGTATAGTATGTAATAGATAAATGACTTTATTTATATCCAGAGATTACAATCATGAATAGGTTATCTGCTTTTCTGTTTCATTTGTAATGTACCCTCTTCCTATTTGGAAACTCTCCTGTATAATATCACAATGTTTTAAATAACACTGAAGTCTTTTAGTGTGTTTGTGAACCAAAGAAGGGTTGAGTTACATTTCTGATTGTGTACAGGACCCTTACAGGACCCTTCTGTGCAGTATCATTGTGATTCACTGACTGAATGCTATTGAGACACTGGCATGACTGGTAGTGTGGTGGCTATTGCCAGTGCTTTATTAATGATAAAAAGCACAATGCTAAACCATGATCATGGGCAGGTTTTATCCTACGGACAGATGATTGTCTGTATTATAATGTGTTAAGTAGAGTAAAACTATAATATGAAAATTTTAGTTTGTCTTAACATGCTCTCTCTAGGTACACTTTTATTTTGAGAAAAAAAACAATGAGAAATTGTTGAAAATATTTATTGAACAATTGTACATTCCTGAATTAGTGGGATGAAAGATCCTGTGTTAAATTCAGTGTAGGCACTTTGACTTCATGCCATCATTTGCAGAGTATTACTGTTGTATCCACAGCACCAATAAAGACATTAGCTGTAGAACATCTGTGGGCACAATTTTTTGCAGTTTGTAAAAGGACATTTGAACTTCACAAATAAATATGTATGGCCAACAATACTGGAGAGACATACCAACCCATGTGTTTAATTGAGTTTAGTTTTTATTTTCAAGTATTTTTTTCTTTTCTTCTGATCTTTTTAAAACCCAATATATAAATGTGTGTATGTACATGGATATGTTTCCTACCCTTACCCACAAACTTGCACATTTGATGAAGGACTAAAAAAGTTAAATATTTGCCAAAAGCATTTCACATACACTGAATTGAATGACATGCCACATAGTGTTGTTACTTTGGGTGTCAATTAGATGAAAGAGTGGTTCAACCTCTTCTGAGCAAACGCAAATCCAAATCCATTTCTCACAGCATGCGGGATATGGGAGGGGTACTGCTGCCTAGACAGCACCACCAAACCAAATCACAGACACAGACACACAGTAATATAAATAAAAATGCATTATATCTAAACATATTTTCTAAGTAATTATCATAAATGTAGGAGAACTCATGATGTCTTAAGGTGATAAAACAACTCCACTCACTCTGGCTGTTCATCGGTCACTGCCAAAGACAGGTTGACTGCATCAAGGTTTTGAGGAGTTGACATTGACACAAATACATGCAAAATAAGTACAATATGGATAAAAAATTCACAATCTGATTAAATGATTAATCAATCTTGGACTGATATTGTTTATATAAAATATGTTTTCATTTGAAATCTCTTTTCTTTTCTTTTTTTCTCATACATCTTCTCAATGCACCTGGCTGTCACCAGCCATTGGTCAGATTAATCACCCTGGAGGGACTTTTTATTGGCTGATCATCTCACAGTTGAGATTTCAGGAGCACCCCCTGCCAATTCCTACACTCCGCTCATTATTCACACTTTTAAGATATTTATCATAAAAATCATTAGACTGTGCTCTCTTAACATTTTTTCCCCCAGGCGCCTATTTTGAGGCTCTGCCTGGCTGCGTTTTATTTCGACACAGACATAGAGGGGACTGGCTGTTTCAGTGGCTCACCTCCCATCCTCCACCAGGCAGACGCTGGTTCTTTGTTTCACGCTTCAATGCAGCGATCATTACAGACCGGGTGTCACTGGCTGCTTTGTAAAGTTACTTGTAAAGGGACCAGAGGATTAAAGGAATAACTACTCATATAATAGGGTAAAAGAAATGATAACCCTTAACTTCATTCCACCTCTAAAGGGAGAGTGATTTATTTAATTTGTTAGTTGCTTTAAGGACGGCAGTATCATTGAAGGTTAAACGTGCCAAAGCGTAATGACATGGCTAATTTAGAAGCAGGTGTTGGAGAATCTTATAATGATTGAATACGAATGAAACCAGCTCAGCTCCTATAGTTTGTCACAGTTTTGTAACTGGCAAGGCATGAATGAATGGTTGTCCAAAGTAACATAATCACTGAACCTTCAGTTTATAAAAATAGCAAAATGTTAAAAAAAATTTATATTGGGTATATAATGGCAAATAAAGTATGAAAAGAACAGGTTGCTGATGTAGACGATAAATTCAATATTTTGTAGTATCAGTATCTTCAAGTTTATAATAATAATAATAATAATAATAACAATTTAACTTTGATCAAGAGAAGATCAGGCCAGTAAATGAATAAGCAGTTGGAACATTTCAGTTTTTGCAGTAACCTCTTTGTCTGGAGGGTGGGTGGGAGCTGGAATTGAACAGACTGTGAAACACTTAATGTCTGTCCCTGCACTATCTGTCTGTTCACCTCCATTTCACACCTGGCATGCGCACACACACACACACACACACACACACACACGTATGTACACAAACAACTCCATCCTACCTGCATCCATTAGAATACTGCAAATAAAACAAAGACCACCATGTTTATTCATTGCATAGCCTTTTCTTACTGTGTTAATTGTACTTCTGTTTCAGACTCCTTTTTTTTGGAGGTCGATGCAAAGTTTCCTTTCACACACACAATAAGTCGCTCGTCCATGCATCTATGCTCTCTCAATGGTGTTACTCCTATATCCAAGAATCTTGTCAGTGGATTCCTGATGCGCCAAATATATCTCCCACCCCTGGGATTCACTGCCACATTAACTTCCTGATATATACTGACGTTCCCATTGTGTAAGGCTAGTCTAATGGAATGATGATGATGGTATTGACTGTGGGCTGCTTGCCAGCCCTCCCCCCTCCTGCTTCTCCACCCACCATTTATACACGCATACAGCAATGGCCACAACTTAGTCTGAAAACAATTTCTTTTTTTAACCTATTCAACCTTATTTACTTAACAACTCACAGTTCAATATGGGCAGCAGTTTTGCTCTTATAGTTGTTCAATTTAAAGGTCAATAATTATGTGTTCTTGTGCTGTAAAAGGAAAATGTGCCACCACAATCTGTTCATTTTGTTCTTAAATTTAAGCCAAATAGCAAGCATGCTTGACATTAAAGAACAGCGATAACAGAATCAATTGTAATACCTTATGGCCTCTGACTTCTAAAGTAATTATAATGGGTTACACTTATCTAAATAGCCTCCTGTTATTGACTGTGAGTCCGTGGCTTGATTAATCTCGGCACAAAGTAAGTTTTAAGCGGGAGATTAATAGTCCAGACACTGCAACTTGCCTGTCTATATGGCTTGGGAGTGTAAAGCTAATGTGGCGGTTGTTAAAGTTGAAAGGCTGCTAGTAAATGTCTCTGAGCCCATGGAGCAATTACACTGCAGCTAACTAAGTCTATGTGTGGTGACTGCTATCGCGCATAATAAATGAACAAAACAACCTCTAGCACATGACAGTAATCTTGTAGCTCTGAAGCTTTCAAGTACAGTCTGCTGCCATTTTATTTTTCCTGCATAGGAACTCAAGACAGGAAACATGTGTCTAATGTTGCTGAAATTACAGCGATAAACAACAATAACAGCATGATAACTACTTGTACTGGGATTTGGCTGTGCTGCTCTGTCATCTTAACACAGGCTTTTGTAATTCTCTTAGCATTTTATCTCTGCCTCCCAGCAATACAGAGTACATTATGTTAGCACATAGCATGTATTTATTAGACAACCCTTTCATCCTGCAAAAAATGACCTCTCACAGTCACAAAATTAAGCAAGTAACCGTAACAATATACAGCTTGATGATGTTTGTAGCTGTGACTTTGCTTACTGTGTAGAAATGCAGTGTGTGAAGGTGGGAACAGAAAGCAAAGGCACCTAATAGATATTTATCAAATTATGGACATTTTAATTTCTGGCCACTTCTTTGTTAATGTCTCCCTGGCCTCCTCAGATTGTGTAAGTGGTACAAATGCCTGAAAAAAAGTACAGCGCTTTACAGCTTATGTTATAAATTCTGGAGGATTGAAGAAGTATAAATCTGAGAGAGCTATCCAGAACAGCAATCGCTGGGTTTTAAGGCGTCAGCAAGCTTCTGCTGAAATACAGAGTTTATTTATCTGCTTTTTGAAAGAGCAAGTGTCACCAAGTAAAGCATCATTCTCACTGGTAGTAAATAATTGATATGAAGGTCTATTAGACATAGGGACCATGAGATTAAAATGTGTATGGTATTGATGTAAGCGTAAACCCTTCATATGTGGACAGCCTAATAAAGTGTATAATGATAAGAAAGGGTTAATATTGAGAGGAAAAAGTTAAGGTGTAAACACACATGCACATTTTTCTGCCACAACACCCATGAATGTAAAAATGATGATGGCCTAGCAACATGCAAGTTTCACTACCTCTGATTGCCTGTGAAAATACACTTGAATTTATTATGAATTATGAATTTATCTCAGAATATGGAAACACCATAAAGTAGTAGTGCAGGCAACCTACGGTGCATCTTGTCATATAAAATGTAGCCAAATGTGTGTCATTGTCGATCGATGCTCCTGTAGAACTGAAAAGATTTGAGAAGAAGGTTTTTAGTTAAACCTGTCAAAATGTGGGGAACAGCAAACCACATTCCTTGCACTGAGCTTCTTACAACAGGTGTTGTCGTAAAGCTAAAGCATAAAAACTGTAGCATCAGTGTCTCCAGAGACGTTGGTGCAATTGTGTGGTTAAGTTTTAAGGTTGTAGTATGGATGCAATAAACAACCACAGTGTTTAATGACATGTTCTGCATATGTTTTAGACTGCTCCCTTTGTTGTATCTTTTCAGTTAAAATAATCAGTTTTGTCATTTGTCTTTGGAGATATGTTTGATTTTGTTTTTTATTTTCTTCTAATTGATAATCAAATTCATAAGAATTGCCCTTTTCTTTTCTTTGTGTAAAATAATAATTGTGGAAAATCATTATTATTAGCCTAGGTTATATATGAATCACAATGTTGGTTTAGACCAAAATGTCAAAAATAAAATCTTTTTGTCAGAATATATCACACTAATGCTTGATCTCTCTTGAATGAAATGCGTTTTATCATCCAGCGCAGCCTGCAGAGAGACGAAATCAAGGTGAGCTCTTGCGGACTGACAGGATAACTGATGATTGATGAGGAGAATCATGATGCTGAGCAAATTTATTTCAAATTATTTGATAAGAGCTGCTGCACTACAGAGATATTCAACTACATACACATTAATCTACTCCTTGAGCCCATGTTCTTTATAGCACTGATGGTGTCCCTTATTATCGCAGTTTGATCACAGAGACAATTTTATTCTCTCCCATCTTCCCTGGCTCTCGTTTCTGCTCTGCCATGATTATACGATCAAATCAAAAAGCAGCTGGGATCTGAATAGAAAAAGGTTATCACAGATAATGCACAGCTATGTAAATGGTTATAGATTGTGACAGGAAGTTAATGGCTTAGAGGCTCATTACTCATCTTTCAGAACATCTGAGGTAAAGTCTCTAATCAACAACTCATTTTAACTTTTCAAAGTACTTATTATGAAGAATACCATATTATTATTGAATTCTTGATGCATTTTAATATTTTAATGTTTTGGCAAGTCAAACTGTTGAGGTAAGGCATTGATGTACATTATCATGTTTCATGAGCTTATTATATTTTGAGTAACATTTTATCTGGAAAGTAATGTTATTTAGCAACAGCAATCATATAGTAGCAAAAACTACAATATTTTCTACTGAAACATCGTGAAGTAATTGTTAAATGGGAAGTTGAGTTGTGTACAGTGGAATTGTACAAAAGTAAATGTACTTTACCTTCAAGCAGAGCTATGGACGTGAGACCTACACTTGAGTGAGACTTACTTCATAAAAATGAAAGAATGACTAACTTACGTTTTCTCAACTTTTGAGAAAAGTTGAGAAACACAAATCAGAACAAACAATCAAAAATAACAGTCCCATACAGGCTGTGCCTGGACACACACCATGATTATTCAATTAGAAATCATATGGATTGACTTAGTCTTAGCAATGTAAAAACACTGCAAACACTGCTTTAAACAAACAATATTTAAACGTCTTGTTATTTCATAGGTCAACATTCAGAGACTTGAAAGTAGTTGCATAGTATCACAGGTTGCCTAATAAAAGTAGGAATTTACCCCCCCAGACCCTACTAATGCCCGAGCATCCTCTGTTCACCATGTAACTTATGTCACAGATCACACAGTGTAGCTTCACTACACTGATTACACAGGAACTATCCAGAATTGCTGGATTAACACTACCTGCCATCAGGTTTTCTATGAGTCACTTTGTGGTAAATTTGTGGTAAATATCAAACACATTTCTTTAGGAATATACATCATGTAGGCACTAACCTAAAATAATCCCACAAGCAGGACTACTTATGTTAAAACTGTACTGTATTTGTGGGAATTCCCTTGCAGACATGCACTGAACCTGGGGCATTTGGAGACCCTGACAGAGAGTTGCAGCACAGCGGAAGTGCTGGGAACCAGGAACCGCAGGAGGCACGGCGCTTTTTACGACACATGACCTGACAGAGAGCCGCCTGCTAACATCTACAAACACAACCCTGATACTACACACACATTTAGGCTAACATGGGAGCGTCTGAGAGCGTCGAGATACCAGGTGGAGGAACTGAAGGCTACCACGTCCTCAGGGTAGGATCCGTTTTCATGTCCCCGTGAGACGCATCATGTTCAACGTTACTGTCTGTGAGAGAGACATCCTGTTAGCTGCAGAGAGACAGGAGCTAATGTTTTACTAACGGAGTTAACACCTATCGTAAATATTGATTGCCATATATTCATGCAGTGGCAGTTATTTGACAGGACAACGTTGCTTATTTGTCATCACATCTACCAGCTAGCTAACTGCCAACATAAACGAGTAACTTACTCATACTAGTGCTGTAACGTTAGCTAGCTTAGTTGGTGTTACGCCCCAAACTCATTGAGGTATATTATCATTGACCTGGAACGGATGTTGTGCGTGAACTGTCTTTAGCTATCGTTTCGTGTAATTTTTTGTATATTAATCTCTGGCCGTTCGCATTTTTTCAGGTGTTTTTTTTAAATCTGTATGTACTGATATGCCCCATATGGTTAATGGTTACTACTCAATCCACAACACGTCCTCTGTCTCTCAGAGCAGTGAACGCCTCTTTGGGAGTTTTCGGGAAAGAACAGTGCTGTTGTTGACTCCAGAATAACCGGTGTGGTTACTAAACATAACATTTAAAAGATGGGTGTGCACCTTCATGTTCAAAGAAGGCGATGAATTTAACGTTACCCCTTTTTATGTAAACGTTATCTTTTCCCTTTTTATATAACTAATTACATTTTACTTTCATTACAGATTAACATGCATTTCCCCTCTCAATTAATTGTTTATAAAATATTTATTTTATTTAGATATTTGCGTTAACAAATAGGAGTTCTGGTGTACCTAATAAAGTGGCCACTGAGTGTAAACATCCAGCAGATGATAATGACACACAGAGAGAGAGAGAGATAGCTACATCTCACATGTTCGCTGATTGCCAAGCCTTGTTGTCTTTATGATACTGTATTTTTCAGGTGCAAGAGAATTCCCCTGGTCACCGTGCAGGACTGGAGCCGTTCTTTGATTTCATCATTTCAATTTCTGACACTAGACTGGTAAAGCTTACTTTAATGGCAATAATAAAACTTGAACGCAGCTGTTGGGCCTGCTGTAGTAAGTCTCATATAGCCACAGGTGTTGTAACAGATGATTTGAATGTTTTGATCATGCATAGAACAAGGACAATGACACCCTGAAAGAGTTGCTGAAGATGAACGTGGAGAGGCCAATCAAGATGCTGCTGTACAGTAGCAAGACGCTGGCAGTAAGGGAGACAACCGTCACGCCTAGCAACATGTGGGGTGGCCAGGGGCTTCTGGGAGTCAGCATTCGCTTCTGCAGCTTTGAAGGAGCCAATGAAAATGTCTGGCATGTCTTGGTGAGTGTTTGCCGGTCTGCATGCTGTTTAAATATGGTATATGATTTTTTGGGATGTTTAATCTTTCATGAGCTTGGAATTAAAAGGTTGATTGTATGTGTATTCTTACATCATGTACTGTAACTCCAAATTGTTCATAAAAACAAAAAGCACTTAAGTGTAAAATTATCAATTTTTAAAAAAAAGTTATTGTTATCACCTAATATGTTTATAAATGTTGTTGGAGTCTAGGAAGTGGAGCCAAACTCTCCTGCAGCCCTGGCTGGTTTGAGGGCCCACGCTGACTACATTATAGGAGCCGACACTGTCATGAATGAGGTACTTGCTTTGCAGATGAGTGGTAGATTAGTTGACTTGAATTCAACATCAGGTTGACCTGCAGTGTATGTCTGCTCCTTCCCCAGAGTGAAGATCTGTTCTCCGTCATTGAATCCCACGAAGGGAAAGAGCTGAAGCTGTACGTTTACAACACAGATACGGACAACTGCCGCGAGGTGATCATCACTCCAAACTGTGACTGGGGTGGAGAGGGCAGGTATGACATTCACAAGACAGTTACATTTTGGTATTTTATTGGTTTTAGTTAGAAAATGATGACAAGCTCATTTGGGACCTACAGTACGAAGGAATTGTGATATAATGTTCCAGGTGCAAATCTGGCCTGGAACCACTGCTGTTAAACATCAACTTTAAATGACAAAAAATAATGACAAATAGCATAATAGCTTTTTTGATTTTACCTGATAAAATTGTCAGGACACTTTTCAAAACTAGTGGTAAAAGTATTGTTTTTAAATATATACACAGATTTTTATTTAGTTTGTTTCAGTCCAGATGTTGTCCTAGTTTGAATTTGGAAAAACACTTTCAGTTCTTGAGTCAGTATTTTTAAAAGTGATGTTACATTTACTCAATTAGCTGACACTTCTATCCAAACCGACTTACAATTGCTGGTCACAGACAAGTGTCTTGGCTTGGGACACGTTGGTGCATGTGTTGCAGTGGGAATCAAACCTAGGTCTCCCACACCATAGGTACATGTCTTATCCACTGTTCCATCACCAACCCACAAAACAGATTTTTTATATTTTCAATGTAATTGGGTTTATAATAACACATTTAAATAAAATAAAAAAATACATAAATGTTTTATTTCACATTTTGTAAAATAAAAGTCAAAAGACTAAAAATGTATTTTGCTTTGACTGCATTTTGTAATTATACAACTCTTTTTTGCAGTTTATGACTATGTTAGATGTTTAGTTTTAGGGACTGTAAGGTTGTCATTTGAAATCATCTTTAAGGCTACTGTTTTAGGATCTCTGTCTCTTCAGTCTAGGCTGTGGGATTGGTTATGGCTACCTGCACAGGATACCTACACTGCCATTTGAAGAGGGCAAGAAGATCAGTTTCCCTGCACAGACTCTCAGTGAACCAGGTCCTCCACCTAAAGATGGCTTCACAGAGGTAGCTCAGCATTGTAAACAGAGAAATAATTGCATCTGGACAAAAGCATTATTTTGATATCATCTGGGTTCCAGAGCTTCTTTACTGAGATGAGGTCATTTCTGGTCACCAGGTCCATCTCTCTGCTGTCATTCCAACCGTTCCAGTTGCTGTGTCTTCTTGTGCATCGACTGGATTAGAGCAGTCTCTCGCTGGCTTGTCAGTCAGCTCTAACCCAACCACTGTTGTTAGCAATCTACAAGCAGGTACACTGTCATCTCTGTTTCCTGTGTGATTTGATGCGAGGTTGACCTACCTATAAAGCTACACCTAGATACATTTCCATTTAGACATTAAAGCACATGCAAAGAGACACTTAAATAACTCTTATCCATTGTTCTATTGACTTGCAACATGATGATAATGGTTTTGTTAAAATTGTTTCAGGAGCTCCCACTGTCCCATTGCCCAGCCAAGTCCCCTCCTCACAAAGCGTCCCCCTGTCTGTAAATCCTGCTGCCACACTGCCAGGTTAGTAGAAATGAGCTCCCCAGGTGTGCTGTCAAAGCTAGCTACTCTGAAAGCCAAACTTGCACAATATTATTAGTCCGTTAACCTAGCGCTGTGTAAAATATATAATATCTGTTGCACAGGTTTGATGCCCTTTCCTGGAGGTCTTCCACCCTTTCTTAATTTACCCAATCTAAATATCACCATGCCACCTGGAGTTGGTAGATTACATCATGCAGGTATTGTATTCTCTGGAGTGGGCTTGGGTTAGTTGACATCTTCAAGGATAAGGCTGGTGTTATTCTGCATTTTTTTTCTGATGAAAAGACCAGATCAAAACCAAGGATAATTGTTTTAACAAGTATTGTATGTGTAGCCAAATCATGCTTATATCCTGGAAAATCATTTATGGTTTAAAAAAAAAAAGCAAACAAAACTATGCAGTTAGCCACCACATTTGAATCACTAAAATTGCAACGAAAACAGTTTGTTTTGCCAGTTGCACTTGTACTTTACTCCTTGGTAGCAGTTGGTAATAGTTTTTGTTTGTACTTCACAGGTCTTCCACCTCTTACCCAGCCAGCTGTGGTCCCCGGTGTAACTCTGCCTCCGTCTGACTTTATTCTTCCCCCAATCACTGCTAATACAGCTTCCTCCTCCCATATCCAACTCAACAGTCCACTGACCAAAACCCCCATAGCATCAGCAATGACCGCCTGTGAATCAATAAATATCACAATGACTGCAGACACATCTTAGCAGAGACCACCACTTAAGGTTGTCAGCCAGCTCTTAAGTCTTAACACAGTATAGCCAGTCTATTAGCTGCACCACTCAGTTGACAAATTGCTCCTACACGTAGTTAGGATTGCTGTACAAGCTTGAGTATCTCGAGGACACTGGAACTACATTGCTTGCATGCAACAAAACTCAAGTTTTCCCGTGAGTGTGTGTCTAGCAGTCAGGAGCAGTTTGTTGATGGCAGTAAAAGGAAAATTACATCAAACCTTTCAGCAGAGCTCAAATATACACTGTTGCAGAACGTTTTTAAATAGGTCACAACTCAATCATAATAGGGTGTTAACACAAACTATGTGGACTTTTAGAGCTTGGCTCAAAAGTGAAGTGTAAAATATGTGGGAAAAAGGTTGCTTCCAAGTGCGAGTCAGTATCTTTTACATTTTTTTGTGTCAAACTACCCCGAAGGGTACTGGTGGAAATTTATTTTGGGTAAGTACTTTTGTTACCTCGCAATATTGTTTTTACATTCCTCCGATCCATGAGTACAGATGGTGTATACGCTGCTAGTGTAAGGAAACAGAAAGGAGAGATGATGTTACAGCTGCAATGATACAGACTTGTGCCTGAGCCATTCATGATGGATTACAGCTAATGTACTGTGAGGGAGCACAAAAGAATTTCAGGGGGAGAAAGAAAATCCCAATGTGACTCTGTACACTACTCAAGGTCTTCAGGGGCAGACGGGGCATTAACTTGTACTACTGAGGGTTTGCTTGCTGCAGTCCTGTAGGCATTAACGGTTATGGTTTTGTACAAAAATAATTTGTACAGTGAGATCTCGTTATCTTGATTAAACTGATGTATTTTCTGTAGCCGAGCCTCCGTGTTTTTATTCTGTAAGTGGTTCACATTGTGAGCATCCATTGTACAACCTGTAAAAATGCAGTACCAAAGAAAACCACAGTGTGTCAGTATTACCAAGTGTGAGTACAGGTGAGAACTTGATAATGCAAAGGCTGATATAATTCTACAGTATCATTTCACTGCGAGAGAAATATTTCCTGACATTTTTTATTCACTCTTTGCAGCAACTGTACAATTTGTACCCGAAGTAGAACATACAGCCCTTGAAAAAGTAAGAGCAACAAAATGAAACACTCCAGGAAACCAGTTTTACATGGGGAAACTCTTTGTACATGTTGCTGCTGCACTTAGTTTGAAAATTCACCTGTACAGCATATACAGTTTCCAATTTCTGTTAATTAATATTCCTGCATAGGATTTTATACATTGTAATTTTTCTACATTTGGTTACTTTGTGCATTAAACGTAAGTATGCTGCCCCAACCTACATGTCACTAGATGCCACTTGTATGCTACACATTACATTCTTATGGCTAAGTAACTCATTATTATAGCCTAACATTTGTGAAAAACAAAACATTTAGCCAAATCAATAGTGAAATATCTGTAGTTCTACATAACGATGACTGTCATCTCCTCACAGTAAATTAACTTCTAGCAGCTGAATCATTTGCACCCTGGCAGGACCATGTCATTAAATCTAAATGGCAAGCTGCCAAGTCTCCCTTCGGCCCTTTAAGGCTTTATCCGTCTGCCACATCTGAGTGTCCAGTCACATTTTCTTCAAGGTACGTTGTCAGTTTCAGTGCTTTTGTCGGACCCTCAGAAGTTCCTTTTACCAGACCCTCAAAAGATCCTTTTACCCATGTCCTTTAAAAAAAAAAAAACTGTCCCTCCATTGATCAAGCCCTGGTAAACAAGTAAAAGCCTGGCACAGGTCAGAGGAGGCCAGGTGAGATGTCCCCACCAGTGTCCTGCCCATCCTGTCGCTGGCTGTTCCTTCTCCCCCCGAGCCTCTGAGAGGCGCAGCAGGGGGGAACAACTTGGTCAGTTTGCCTTTTTGTCACAGTACAAGGCTGTCAGTATGAGATGATGCTGGAGGTGGCAGGTCCTGAGCCAGCAGCATTCATCTGCAGATTTCCAGAGGAGCTTGACCTCCGCATGTGTGGGAGCAGGTAGGGGTCACTTCCCATTTGGTGAACATCAACTCGGTCTTCCTTCCTGTATGCCAGGCACCGCCTTATGAAGGCCTGGAGGGATTAATGTAAAAAATTAGCAGGCATATGAGCCTAAAGTGTATGAGATCATTTTTCTTTAATACAAGATTTCTTTACAAATGGCTGTTTCCCTTTTGTATTCAAATTCACCTACCTTCGCTTCATTACTAGCAACAGGCTTGACAGGGAACTGAACATCGGTAGCTTTCAGTATGGTGTTTTCCTGCAGGATGTCCTGTTGTGACTGGTTGTGGCCAAAAGGCTGGAGAGAGAAAAAAACAACAAAAACACAAGCAGTGCTTAATCATCATGCAGTAAATTACAGAAACATTTAATGGTATAATATTCAATGGTATAATTGCCCTCCTTACCTTCCTTCCATACAGACATTGAAAAAAGATAACGCCCACAGACCACACGTCCACCTTATTAGAGATCTTTGGAGGTTCTTTACCAACTACAAAACATTCAGGAGGCAAGTACCTGATGAGAATAAAAAGAATAGACAAAAAAGTTGTCAAGTGTCTGTAGTAACAGCCCGCTATAGATTTCCATGTAAAGTGGTGAAATTTAACTTTGCACATTTGCTCAAATGCTGTAAGTACACTGAGGTACTTAAACTTTACTAGTGCATTTCTATTTGTGCTACTTTGTACTTACTGTATTTTTTACTACATTACATTTATTTAACAAATGTTAGCAGCTACTTTTAAAATCAAGATTTTACACAAAATATATTTGTTTAAATGATACATGAGATTAAAACTTCTCCACACATGCAATAGGTAACTTGGACATCTGCATAACCACCATTTTCACTTCTGATACTGAAAATTAGAATTTTACTTACAATGGAATAGGTTTCTAGTGTGGTATTGGTAATATTACCAAGAGTATTATTTTAAAACTTCTTCCACCACTGTCCATGTCTTGTAGTGTATTTGATGTGTGTATATGTGGGACATTTCTTCTCACCAATAGGTCCCAGCACCCTGTGATGTCAGGTCCATCCCATCTACGCCATAGTTGTCATCATCCATGATTTTGGACAAACCAAAGTCAGTGATTTTGATTTCTCCACAGGCTGTGCCATCCACCAACAAGATATTGCCTTGAAATCAAAGTAAAATAAGTCAGTGCTAAGGAAGAAATGGCTTAGTATTACTTTGATCATCAGTTCAGCCCACTAGAAAACTGACAGTCACTGGCAGATTTAATGTAGAACAACAGATTGTTTTCTTGAAATAAGCTTCAACAGAAGGGATTTTACCTGGCTTAAGGTCATAATGGATGATGGGGGGTTTGATTTCATTCAGGTATTTTAGTGCATTCACAATCTGCATGACTATGGACCGTGCCTCCTTCTCAGACATTAGCTTATGCTGTTTCAAGTAGAAATCCAAGTCGTTGCCTTCGCAGTACTCCATGACAGTGCAAAACCTATTGAATGGAAAGAGTAAGGGTTATGGCCCAGATCTAACAGAAACCAACTTAAAAGTGCTGGCGATGCATGAACAAGAATTCATCAAGTGCACTAACGTGTCTGTGTCCAGTGAGAAGTAGTCGTAAAGTTTCACGATTCTGGGGTGGTCCAGCTCCTTGTGTATTCTGTACTCTCGACATGCATGCCTGTGGAGAGGAAGGTAATTATGCTTCTATTGGCAACCAAAACATGAAGGTGCAGACAGCCCGGCATTGGGGCTTATGGAGATGAATAACAATACACTGAAAGCCTACACTGAAAGACATCAGACCAGCTCGTACTGTGGGTGAGGTTAAATATCACCTCATGGGCCAACATACTTGTGATAGTTCTCCTTCTTCTCTTCTCTCCAGTTCTTGTTAAGTTGGTGGATTTTCACAGCAGCATATCGTTGCTCAATCAAGTCAAAGGCCTGCACAGCATAGCCACAAAATGTTGACTTAAACTTCAAACACTTCACCTGTAAAGAGTATTATTTTGTTTTGTAATCTATGAGACCAACATTTAATGACTTACCTTGTAAACTTCACTAAAGCCCCCTCTTCCTAGAAGGTGTAGGAGCAGATATCTTTCATTCAGCGTTGGGTGATCTTTAAATCTTTGAATGAAAAAACAAAACATATATAAAAAAGACCTGTGTGTCCATGGCAAATTCTTCTGAATTATCCAATGAGTTACCAATGTGGAAAAAGACAAGAAAGCATCATCCAGTGTGTAGTTACTTAATATCACCACTATGTTCGAGGACACTGACCTCGTGTGTGCATCATGTTCCAATGTCAATGCAGTAACTGTCAAAGATATTGATTCAGACTCACTGTGAGCTGTCTTCGTTATTTATTCTCTTCAGCTCCCGAATGTGAAGGTTGCGCACTCTCTCCAGACGCTCCAGCTCCGCCTGGATCTCAGCTTCTTCCTATAAATGATTCAAGTGCGAAAACACAGAAAATGCACACAAAGAACTTGAGAGCTCTGTCTACAAGGAGAGGAGCTCATCAAAACACAGCTGACTAGTCCTGTATTAAATATAATGGATGACTTGCTAGAGAGTCTGTCAGGGGCTGCCTGTGATGCTCATTCATCTGGAAAACAATGAATCCATCGACAAACTACAGGCTCACTCCATCCTTAGGGTGATTAAACACAAAAGAAACACTTGTACAGCCCAGGAAACAAGAATCAGGCTGAATGTGTTCAATTATCCTCATTTAGAAGACACAGATTTGCAACATTAAATAATTTACTCACTCCAATTAGGTTTTCACTTATACACTGTGTAAAAGCACCATTTATCCTCATATCCACTGGGCCCTAGAGAAATTGAGTAACTTATAAAATGAATGAATACATAAAAAGGTCCTGTGCCTGTACTTTACAGAGGGACAAATTCTCCACCGGACAAATAAAAAAAAAAATGTTGCTGCAGGTTCAGTATTGGGCAAACCTTCTTGAGATGTCCAAGTCGCAGTTTGAAGATCTCTTCCTGTTCATGGTACTCTGCTAGTGTCAGCCTGTCCAGGATAAGAAACATATGGAAAAAGGCATTTGCTTTCGTATAAAGCTTCTCCATGTTTACTTTAGATTACTACATTCAATTGATTCAGTCAGTCATTTACTGTGCACACATTCCTGTCAAACTTGCTTTACAACACTTCACTATGCAAAATATTAAAGCCAAAAATACACACTTAATTTTATACACTTCCCTTGGGAATGGCTGCTTTGACATCTGTAATTTACATAAGGATGTTCTACTTCCTGAACTTACAGTTGAGGTAGGCTGGGTTTTAGAAAAGGATCGCTTTCTGCTCCATTCACTGCCTTGGTTTTGCGTGGCTTTGGCTCCGAGTTTGTGGTTGGTGCTTGGGAGTTGCTGGAGGATGGAGGTTTCCTCTTGGCTAGAAGTTTTCTCTGCCTCTCAATGTCCTCTCTCTGTTGGTTTATCGACTCTTGCTGTCTGCAGATGGAAATAAGTGCTTTTCCTTAGATGAGATTAGTACCATTTCCATACCTGTGTTCCACTACTACTTATCTAAACACTTAATTTGACTTCATGATGATATTGATCAGCAAATATGAAAGCTGTAACAATATTGAGGGTTAAAGCTCCACCCAATTACACAACAGTTGTGCTCACATGAAGAGAAGCTGTGAAACACGATTATAGCCTGCATACCAAGTCTCATCTTTTACCTGTAAGACACAAACTTAAGTGCCTTTAAGTATCTCACAACTGAAAAAGTTTGTGTCCTAATCATAGTTCAGTCATGAAATCAAAACACACTTCATGGCACCTGACAGCAGTGTCCCACAAGATGGTAGAGGAAGTGGTGCCAGGGTCAGGGTTTAGCCGAACTCATTCAGTGGAGATAATCAGAACGATTAGGAATTAGGGGACCCTTCACACTTAAGCTTTGAGACCAATAGCCTGTTATTCATTATGAAAGCATCTGGCGCTGCACCCCGTGCCACCTGTTGAGCTACAGAAATTTAAAAAGATGCCCAGCAGCAGTATAGGGAAAAGTTGAGAAAAACTCAACTTTCTAATTGTCCTCAGACATAATGCGAGCGACTACAAGGTGAGAGCCAATCGTGCCCATTTTAATGCCCACAGAAACAGAAGCACAGAGTTGTTTACTTCTCCAATCCACAAAAGGAGTTGGGATTGCTTCCAGTGCAGATACAGGACCACAATGCTAATCAGTCTTGTTTGCTCAGCTAAATGACCATAC
>JAPMOB010109449.1:0-10922 GCA_029875015.1 Lepomis gibbosus
CCCCAGAGTGCAGTGTTGAATTTGGCCATATGCTGGCGCTATAACAACAAACTTTTTGGCCTGTAACTTGTGAACCGTGTCTCAGAAACAAAATTTTGTAGCTGCAGATAAATCTGTCCATATAAGCCACGCCCACTTGCTTCTAGATTGTTTTTGAATTTGAATTACACCAATCTGGAAAAAGTAACCTTTTCTCAAAGTTTGCTCAAATGCTGTTGGCTCATACTGAGCTACCAAAAAAAGTCAAAGCTGTTGAAGCATCATCTAACTGTAAAGTTGGGACTCTGTCCGTCCCTCTGTCCTTGGCATATCTCGAGAACCGCTCATCTGATCGACTGTACTCCTCAATCAGATAAGCGGTTCTCCAGAACGCTGCAATAAGCACTTTGGAAGACAAACAATCGGCCTGCTCTAGTTCTTTGAAAGGGGCTTCGTCAACCTAAAGTATCTGCACAGTTTTCCGGTCAAGATGCAGTTTGTGCCTTTTAAACCCTTTATACAGATGCATCTCAGAACATTTGAATATTGTGGAAAAGTCAATTTTTTTTCTGTAATTTAAATCCAAAAGTGAAAAATTTTGTAGATTTATTACACATTAAATATTTTGGTCCTTTTTTTTTGTTTTAATCTTTTTGATTACAGTTTCCAGCTCATGAAAATCAAAAAACATATCTGAAAATGTCACTGTGTGAGCCCGAAGAAGCAATGGACGTAACGCGTCGCTAACAACAAGGGCAGATGTGCACAATAGTTTTCATCCTGCTATCTACCAGCACCTGATTGTTGTTGCTGTGCATGGGGAATTTCTTGTTGTATTGCCAATATCTGAAAATATAAGAATAGTACAGCAAAGAATTTGTAATATAAAAATGTTAATCCCTTGAAAAGTTTTGAAAAAGATAAATTCTTGCACTGAGCACTTGGTTGGAGCTTCTTTTGCATGAATTACCGTATCAGTGTGGCGTGGCTGAGGTGTTATAAAGTCTGTATTGTTGGGTCTGGCTTGAAATATTTCACTTTATTTTCTACGATGTTCTAATGTTCTGAGATGAACCTCTATCCAATGATTTTGGACATTTATTATAAATGAGATAATACGAATTTGAGACAAAAAGAAACCAAACTTGAAAACAGCAGGTAAGAAATTCTGTTCTTGATAGACGTGGTACATCAGCGAAAACATAAGGAAACAAGTACAGCGAATAAAGATGCATGGAAAATGATCGCAAACAAAAATCACCGCCAGCTATTTCCACCGCTAGATGACATGAAAGCGAAAGTGGTGTAACATCCCATCAAACGTTAAACAGGCTCAAACGTCCCTGTTCTGCATAAACATATTGGTTAAAGTTTTCTAGCCCCGTGTCATGATGGAAAACCTCTCATACTGTTTTGTAGGTGCAGCATATAGAAGGAAAGGGAAGAGCAGTGTTTGCCACTCGGTGTTTCCAGAAAGGCGAGTATGTAGTGGAGTACTACGGAGACCTGCTGCAGATCACTGATGCCAAAAAGAGGGAGGCCGAATATGCTCAAAACCCTGCCACTGGCTGCTACATGTACTACTTCCAGTACCTCTGCAAAACCTACTGGTATGATGAACCAATTTCCATTTTGCCACAACATTTAAACATCCAGTCGAATGATTTTAATGTGACACAGCAGCAGAAGGAAATGAAATCAGACTTCATGGTTACCTGTGAACCCCTCGTACGTGTGTGAAGGAAATTTAAATCAACTGTGGTGAAAGAAGTACTCGGATCTTTTCTTTAAGTAAAGTTAGCGACGCATAAATATTCTGTTACAAGTAAACGTGCATTCAAAATCATACTTGAGTAAAAGGACTAAAGCGTTAACATCAAAATATACTTAGTACCAAAAGTAAATATGCAGAATGGTCCATTTCTGAACAAGATATATTGTAGTACTGGATTATAATTTGTGAAGCATTAATGTGTTTTTCACTTTAATGCTGCTGCTGTTATATTTATTTGTTCATTTTATTTTTGTAAAGCCTTGAGTAAAGGTACGTCCTTCCACTAGTGCTGAAAAGTAACTGAATAGGACGTTGAATAAAAAAATGCAGATCAGAATTCCAGAAGTTCAGGTAAAGATTCAGCTCGTGAAGAAGGAGATGATGATTTCCTCTGTTGAACGTTTTCTAGCGTGAAGACTGATGTTTTCGTTGTTTGTTTCAACAGCGTGGACGCCACAAAAGAGTCTGATCGAATGGGTAGGTTGATAAATCACAGCAAAAATGGAAACTGCCAAACCAAACTCCACGACATCAACGGTGTCCCTCACCTCATCCTCGTTGCCTCTCGAAACATTGACACGGGTGAGGAGTTGCTGTACGACTACGGAGATCGCAGCAAAGCCTCGATCGCGGCTCACCCGTGGCTCAAATATTGATCGAGGGAAAAGGGAAACGTACAGTAACACTTGTGTTTCTCATTAGCTAGTGTACAAAATGCCTTAGAAGCAGAATGTGTACCCTTTTTGTTCAATACTGAGGAGACGGGATGGGGGTCATGTGTTTTGGGGGGGCATTTTGAGGTCACTCTGCCTTGTCAGATGACATCTGTACTTTTTATTTATGTGTATATGAAACATTCTGGTTGTTTTGCAGCACATTTATTTTGTACATTTTGTATTACTTATAGACCAATGCTTCTACAGCATGCAGGTTGTAGTCAATGCTCTGCATTTTTATACGCCTTTTTCTTAATTAGTAGTTAGCAATACTTATATTTATGGCCCCAGAGCCCTTTTTGGATCAGCAGAAACTATGAGATGCAAATTACAAACTCTTTTTAAAAAAAAATCTGCTCTTGATCTGAATTTGATTTCAACTCACACAATCTACCGTTGTTTATTAGAAGTGTAATAGTTTACCAAACTCATGGCAAGTTGGTATTTCTGGGTCTTGATTAAAAAAACATGGAGTATTTGACTTTTTGAAGTATAAAATCATATAGTAGGATTACAGAAGTTGGTCAAAATAATACTTTCCCTCTGTTTTTATGCCTTTTACTTTTAGACTATATTGTATTTTTTAATATTTAAGATGCACAATACATTTGAATCATGTATGTAGGTAAATATCTACTAATATAAAAACATACATTCTTCAGCTCACGACACTGTCTATCTAACTGCACTGTGTAAATATATTTATTTGCTGTTGCAAATCCAAAGGCGGTTTAAAGGAACAGTTTGGCAAAAGCGTTTTTTTTCTTCACTCTCTTACAAAAGAGTTCGACGCGAAGATTGATTTCACTCCCGCGTCTCTACATTGATTATCAAAGCCAACCCGACCCTCCCAATCATAGTCAATTTCCATTTTCTGATTATTTTTATTCTTCACAGTTAACAATTAACAGTAAAAGCCATTATTGTGTTTGTCCTATTGTGCTGCAAAGGATTGTATGGCCTCCTTTTCGTGTTCTGAGGCTAAATAATGAGCGAAGGAAAAATCAAAACCCTCTCGTCGACACAAAATCACAGTAAAAAAATATTCTGACATTTAATTTAAAAGTCTAATATTAATGAACAAATGTAAACCTTTAAAAGGCTTTCATCACAAAGCTATGACCAAACAACCAATCGGAAAATCGTGTCAATATGTGTCGAGCCTGTTGGGGGTTTTTTGGCAATTACTTATATGAAGATTGTTTCCAACACGGCCGTCAAGCTTAGCTTAGCACAAACTGGAAGGGAGGGGGGGGGTACAATTACCCTGGCTTTGTCTGAAGGGAACACAATCTACGTACCATTACTTCACAAATTAACGTGTGTTTTAATCTGTACATAAACGAAGTGTGAAGACAAGATATAGTTTTATGTGTTAGATTATTTCTTGGCCGGGTGCGGTGATTTCCTGCTTCAAGTCTTTATGCTAAGCTAAGCTAATAGCTTGCCGGCTGTAGCTTTCTGTCTTAACAGACAGATACTTTGCTTATGTACTGGCCTCTCTCAACACGTCCACGTCTTTGGTAAACTGTTGCACTCCTACTGTATATTGTAGATCTTTGCAGGTTTTCTACACATCTGTTCTTCCCGCTCACAAAACGGTTTTATTGCTCACAACCCGACGTTCCCTGGGAAAGTATTTAACAGCTTGAACCGCCAACAGGTCGTTTTCTACTTAATATACTTAATATTTTAGTGGCTTTTTTTAAATTGTCAGATCTTACTTATCTCAATTTGTGTTTGATTTATCGCGATGATACAAATTCTATTTCTTTTATTATTATGATTATGATACAGATGACGTAAAAGACAGTGGCAGTATTTTAAATTCAATAATCACCAAATTACTTTGCTCAAATCACCGACTACAAAATGGCCACATGCAGTGCAGCGGTTGTGATTTTTGAACACTTCTGGGTAACACAGTGGGCAGGTTACTCCTGATTCCTGGAAGTGTTCAAATCAGAATAATAAAGCGTAGGCCTGGTGATAATCTATATTTTTGTTTCTGTCAACAAATCCTATGATAAGACCAAACCCAACAATGTGTTAGTGCGTCTCTCATTGGTTTCCGACTCACTGTTTGTCCCAAGCCAACATAAATCTTAGGACGGTGCATTTAGGACTGAGTCAGAATAAACTACAGTGTGTGTGATCATGGTGTTGAAGGAACATGTCACCCAGTGCAATAGTTTCTGGACAACAGTGGAGCTCTTACGGCTCAGAGAGAGAAGAGACACAGAGAATACTTGTTAGTGGGATCAATTCACTGTTGGGATTTGTTGACAGTAAAATAAATTTAAAACATCGCTTATCCAAATTTTAATACAGTAACAGAACAGGCTGTAACACAATTAAATGTACACATTTACAAAGTCATTGTTTGAATCCAGTGGTTGAGAACAAGTGTGATAAAATTAAATGCATTTCTGCTCTAATTTAAGTAGCAATTTAAAACAAATATCTCACCATTGTACATACATAAGAACTTTTACTAGCAGAGTAAAACATTTTCATTCATTCACTTTGTCCTCTTTTAGGTGCTGTTTGTATTATTGCTAGTATTTGTTTTAAATTATGATTTTTTTATGAGTTATTTGACATTATTTTGGGGGCTCCGTCTTAAAGGAACAGTTTATATAAATATGCCTATTATTTTTTTTTCTTGCCTAGAGTTACATGAGACGATGGAGACGACTTTCATATCTTTTAAGATATGAAAGTCGTCTCCATAGTCTCATATGAAGCTACAGCTACAACACGGTTAGCTTAGCATAAATACAGGTAACAATTATCACCCACCAGCACCTTTAAAGCTCACTAATTAATATGTTTTAACTTGTGTAAGTTACGGAGCAAATAATTTGTCTTTAGGGCTGCTGGTATGTGGATTTGAAATTTAAAAAAAAAAAGATGGAGCCAGGCTAGCTGTTTCCAGTCTTTATGCTAAGCTAAGCTAATTACCTCCTGACTGAGAGTGGTATCGAATCCTTCTCATCTAACTCTCGGCAAGAAAGTGAATATGCGACTTTCTCAAAATATGAAACGCTCTGAATTTTGCTTTTTTTGTACTTATTTGTTGCAAGTTTATTTCCAAATTATGCTAAACTAAAAAAAGACCTGGCTGTGGTACCAAATGTTTTCCATTCACTCTGGGTACACCTGTTCAGGTTGTACAGGAGATTTAAATATGTTGAAAGTGTTCCAAAATCATGAAAGGACTCCGGTAATATTCAGCATATTATTGAAATCAAGGATTCTTTTAATTCCCTTTTTCAAATCTAATCCAGATATCGTACAAAACGTCTCATCGTAATACATAAGAGGCGTTTTGACCTTCCGGCTCAACACCTGCCACCTCTAACAGTAGCATTGTGTCATGTGTGTGAAATGTTTTCTTATGAGCCTTTCTTAAACAAACATGTTGCATTTTGGATTTTTCCATGCTTTGTGAAGGCCTAACGCAATAATACCTGAGGGACTGACCTGTTGGCCATTTTAGGACATCATAGATCTTTGCTGTTGTAGCGTTGAATAAATCTTTATGCTGGGGTTTAGGCATCGATGAATAAAGATGTAATATGCAAGTAACAAGAGTGGGCATCTGATTTGTTTCTCATATTAAAATAAAGTGTAAAGGTGTTTTAAATGAGCATTAAACTTTTTTCTTCTCAAGTATTGTTTCATTTAGTTACATTTGAAAGTAAGGGCTCGACAGTGGGCTAAATTATTATGTTGTGTACAGTAGATGGTCATAATTAACGCAGTGTTCACATTTATTTTCACTTTTTTTAAGGTAGCTAACTCAGTCATTTATCTTCAGCTCAGCTTCAGTTAGATTTTAGAATAAGTTAAGTGGAATGAGGTAGATTAAAAACGTGTTTGTTAAAGTTTAATATTGTAATTGCTTGCTTTTGTTAGGATAATACTTTTTGCCTACTAATGAATTAATGGGCACAGGGAATTTACTTAAACTGAAGCATTTAAGTAAAAGCAATATAAAAACCCTGCGGTAACCCTGGGTGAACCATTTCATCTGATGCATAGCCCTGAGTTCTGTCGTAGCCGTAATGGCTTTAATACAGTTTGTTTTTGTGCAGGTACCTCGGCTGGATCAGGCTAGGAGGGGAAAAAACAAGGTACCTGTACTAATTCATTAACCTGTAATAATTCAAATGCAAATGTTTTTTTTTTATTAAAATAGCTTTAAAAGATTGCAAACGTGTAGTATCCAGATCAGAATTTCATATTAATTACATTAATTTTCAACCCAAGGTGAAAATTAATGTAATTAATATTTAAAAAGGTGTCAGCAAAGGAAAAAAACTGTTAAGTATATGCTGTGTTTAAAAAAAACAAACAGTGTTTTGCAATTTAAAGGCGGGCTATGAGACTCCACTCCAATTGTTCTCCGTAATTGCTTACTCCACCTTAAGTCAACAATAGCAACAACAACAAAAAACAAACCCAAACAACTTAAACATTACAGAATTGTTTATTATTGCAGAGACATGTTTGAATGAAAGCCAGCTCATTTAATTTCGTGATATCTTTTAAATATCCATTTTAATCAGGGAAACGTCATGAGATGGTTGATCGCCGCGGACTCAAATAACGAGCTGAAAAGCTGGAGTGAGCGTTTGGAAACGCTGCCGTGACTGAGATTTCCCTTTGAATGTTTTACTGTGTTCACGTCTAAACTGCCCAGATCCCTTTGAATTCATGATGTCGTCTAGAGTATGATGCTTTCTTACAATAAATATTAAATATGTAAAAACACGGGTAGCTGCTTTTACGCTCGTTGACGTTCATTTTAAGCCTCTTGTCAGAGTCATTTCAGATTAATTCATTCCCCCTCGCTGGGTGAGTATGAATGAAGATAAAGTGCCGCTACTTTTAAAACACACCACAGCTTACTCACTGCCTCTCGGGGGTTGAGGACATCAGTCGGTGTTTAAAGCGTGAAGGCGAGCTGTAATTAAGCAGAAGCTGCAACCACCGATGTAGCCTTTCTTTATAAAACGTAAACCACACTCAGAAACCTCTCAGCAGCCTCCTGAGCTCAATCTGAGGAAGATTTTAAATGTTATTGTGATGCAACGTCATGATTTTTCATTGTATTCAAACCGTATGCTGTTGTTGACAACATAGCTTTGAAACCAGGTTTATATTTGAGGCATGCATAAAAGCACCAGGGTATTTAGCAAAGCTGGTGTTTTTCTGTATTTTACTTATTTTCAACAAATCTCATGGAAAGACAAAAATCAACACTTTCTGACTTCCTGTCTGGTTCTTGGCGAAGATTTTAATCTTTAAAAACCTTCCTTTTTTTAAAAAAAAAGCTAGTTATTTCCTTAATCAGCTGGTCTTTGTTTAGGGCGTCTTTCAGCGGTGGATTAACCCACATTTGGCGCTCTAATAAGTATTCGGGGCAGCTGGACGACAGTGTGAAAATAAACCACAGTGAGTGTGAGTTATGGGATTTGTTGACATGATGAAAAATATGGACATCAGACTGATCCTTTAAGGGGAAGCTCTGATCAGGTTTTATTTAGTCTCCTCTAAATAAAGGCAGGAAATCAATGTTTCTCTCCTCAGTTATATTAAAAACAAAATAGACGTCAGACAGGAGTTTATTGCTGGCGATGCTGCTTTTGTGAGTCTAGTTAAACAGGGTCCAGGAGTGCTCAAAGGCTATAAGGCTGTCGAGTTACTTTGTTTTCTACTGCGTCTGTTGGCTTTATTACCAAAGAGGACGGTCATGTATTAACCTGCTTTGGTTCAGCTGGTGATACTGTGATAAATTACTGTTGTCGTCAAACTGTAGGATTGAATATGAGAACGATGTGCGACAGGTGCTTTGTGGCTCTGGATGGTGGATATTAGCGGAGTTTACAGGCTGCTCTTACGTAGACATTTGAGTCCATTTCATAACTGTGAGTTAATTGTGAGAGAAGTGTAGACTGAATATATCTGAAGCCCACTGACAACAGGAAAAGAAAAAAAACATGAGTTATGCATTATAAAAATAAGATATTAAATCACTTTGGACTTATGGTTATTATTAAAAATCTAAATTATGAGATACGTTCTCATAATATTGATTCAGCAAGTCATCAGTTTTGACTCGGTGAGAAAAAAAATAGTTATTAAGTAAAAATATTTAGACACCAAGTCAAAACTGTGAGTTGACGTACCATGGATCATGTCTAACCCTTTTGTATGTGTTTTTTTTTCTTTCCTCGGTAGAAATGGGCTTCCACGCTTTGCTGTATGTTGCCTGACGCTTTAAAATTGTGATTCTAAGCATCGTTTTGTACGGTTGAGCTGAATTTGACAAAATGCTGGTGATGTACCTGCCAGCCGCCCGTGAACAAGGCCAGAAAGTTTGATTATTGGGACACAAAGGTGTTGCTTATATTTAGAGAATACATGTTATTGTTTTATTTGCATGTTTGCCTTTGATTTTATATTTTTTGTTGTATTTTTTTTATTATTCATCATAATATATACTGTATATAAAACCCTCCTCTGTCATCAAATAGCTGGAATAGTGTGATTTTAGACTTTTACAGCACCATTTTGTTTCCCCCTTCCCCTCCGTCGTACTTTTCACCCACTTACGTTTACCCTGGACTTACCCTTAAACATATCGTTAACCACTTGATTTGCTTTACTTTCCGTTTTCCTTCAAAGAACTTGAGTTTACCCCCTCGTCTACAGGTCATCGTGTCTGAATCTGTAAAATCCTTCATGCACCGCTTTCTAGTATTTTTAAACTTGTACAGTCTGTGGTCCTTTTTCTAAAAAAAAAAAAGGATTTGGAACATCTTTATCTAAAAGCTGCAGCCTCATTCAAGGTGATCCGCTCACTCTTCCTTCTGTCGGCCTTCTCACCTCAAGCACATCATATTGCGGTTGCAGTGTGAGTCACTAGCGGTGGACCGGCGTGCGATCAACGCTTCGCAAGCCGGCCTCGAGTGATGGACATGGGGAGTGTTAAGAGTTCTGGGAGTTTTGAGTAACCTCGACATATCTCGTCCAGGTTGGGACTACATGTGCTGCAACGCCTCCTGGGCTTGTTCTGTGTACACGTCGTCTTTCCCCGCCCACGAGCCGAAGCCGACGTCAATCTGCGCACCCCGCTGCGAGTTCCGCTGCTTGTCCCGTGAGAAGAAACTAAACCTGAGATGAGAGGGAGGGGGGAAGAGAGAGGCAGTGTCTTGAGTGGATGTCTAGTCAGGGAACATCAGTCATTTGTAAAGCAGTGTTAGTGTTACATTTTGTATGTGTGGCATTTAACAATACATCAAAACTGTTATTTAGGGGAAGTTAATTGTGATGCTTTTACTGATTACTGTTAACAGATGAGATGGAAGTCTCAGGATTGTTGCTGCTACATGCTCTTGCTCCTGACATTTAAAAACAAATCTAATAATCCTGATGGCTGAAAAAGCTTATGACAACGCTGTGCTGTAAAGCAAAGCAGGAGTGATGCCGAGATCAAAAAGTGGCTTATGCAACGCCGCTCTTGGCCTACAGGCACATGTCAAATCCTATGGTCAAATCTGAGTGGCGAGGTGTGCTGCTGCTGTTTCTGATCTCCAATCGTTTATCAATTCTTACCAGCATTATACTGATTCTTATCGACCCTGCAGATTTTGAAATGCCAATGATGGAAGAAAACCACTTTCATTTCACTTTTCTGGTGGCGATGCTTTCGGTAAGACCCGTGTTCAATTCCCACTGTGACACATGAGCAAGACCTGACCCTAGTTGCCCCAGAGGCGTGCGACCTCTTGGGATAAAAGCGTCAGCTAAATGACAGGGGCAGCACGCAATTGTCAAAACCGCTGACTTAGGTGATTTCTGCCGTTTTCAGTCCAAAAATCAGCCAAATTGTTGCTTAAAATATCCTCTTCATTATTGCACAACAGCGGCGCACTGTGCCTGCCGTCTCTCGCATTTGGTGACAGGAATGTTGTTGAATATTCACTGTTTTTATCAATATTTCAATGTTATGTTACGTTGGAACTTGGTTGTAGGGACATGAACAGTGTTTTAAAGATAACTCCCAATAAAAGTTTAAACAGTAAATATTACCAAAATATGGACATTCGCCTGGTATATTTTGAAAATATTGTATGATAACGGTTGTATTTTAGTTTATTTTCATCAAATTTACAGTTACAGTTGCATTCTAGGTGTATTAGAAGATATTCAGTTGAATTATAATCTATCTTATGAAGGTTTTGATGGTTTATTGCATTAAAAATATAGGTTTTTTTTACCAGCTGAGGATGAAAATTTAGTCTGTAATGGTAAGATAAATATGTTAATTTACAAGCTAATATCCTTAGCTTCTGACCTTTCAGTAGGATTGGGCATCGAGAACCGGTTCCAACTTGGAACCGTTTTAAAAATAGCAATTCCAATGGAACCGTTTAGAAATG
>JAPMOB010109509.1:0-10598 GCA_029875015.1 Lepomis gibbosus
CAACGGGAATGAGAATTTGTGAATGTGAAGTCATGGTCCAATTAATTGAATTATATCTCGTGTGATTAATATGGTACACAACAATGTGAGCGCGATACACCGTGACCACAGTTGCATTCTAAAGATGAACTGTTTAGTGTTTGTATTATTCTTAATTAAAGTTAAATGTTAAGGATTTGGAACGGGTGCACGGAATACTGTACTCCTTAAATATTACAACAACTACACAGCCTACTATCTTTCTCCAGCAGAGGGCAGCAAATGGCTGTCATTGATTTTAATCTGAAGCGACGTCCAAACCCTATAAATAGGAATGCCTCAAGGGAGACATTATTGGTCTTTTTCTCTTGTCTTTTTGTCCAGAGGTTTTCTCTTCTCTGCTCTTTCATTCATTTGTGCACATCCAGATTTACAGTCACATGGAAATAGGAAGCTTTATTTTCTTTTACCTTCAATGAAACAGGCGTAAATCTGTTTGACATTAAACATGTGACCTATTAAAACCAAGATTCATATGAAAATATGCCTCTATGTCTAAATTAATTTTTATATTTTGTCACAGAAAGCAAGTTTTAAGCCGGAAAATATACAATATGAAGGATAATGTTGGAGCTAACCATGTGCAGTGGAATGACTGAAAATATATTTATATCTGCAACAGTGTAATGAGTAGCCTTAAAAATATCTGTTGTTGCTCATTACACTGTTACTCTCTCCCACGTGATTCCTAAATCCAATTTATTTACTACACAGTATGTCACGTAACACTGATACAGCCTCAACATTCACCCCATCTTTGGTGTCGGTGATGCAGAAGCATGTACTGTAGCTCCAGTCCATAAATTAAATCAGGATTAGACATACACAAAGAGGCTTATAATAATTCATCCAATAATAATCCAACGGCCCTTTAATAATCTGTCTTCTCACAAGATTTGAGGAGTCCAAAAAATGGATGTTTACGCCCCTCCTTTTTAAAGGTGTTTGTGTTACTTTACTATTGATGACAGTATATCAAAATAGTTCAAATAAGCTCCACCTCAAGTAACTGCAACTGCTGCTTACACATTACTGCACAAGTAATAATAATATAGTACATACTAGTAAGTGTAAGGTACTTCTATAGCACCTTTCTAGACTTTCACACTACATTACATTTAGCAAATAACACATTATTTTTGTTTTGTAAAATGACGGACTTTTACATGCAATGGGGTTTTTTGCAGTGTGGTATTGATACTTTTATGTAAGAAAAAGAAACATATATGTAGGGATTAATAGGGCCGTGTTTTCTGCAGAATGAGTAGCCTACTTTTACTTTGGATTACTTTTACATGGTCTTAATGTAACTTTTTCTGAAGTACATCATCTTGTTAATTCATCTACCTCTGGTCATACAGCTGCATTTACATTTGTGTGTGTTCAAGCAGCCAGAGATTATGAGAAAAGTCATAAATACCAACAAACCCTAATTCTCATTACATTTCATTTTCTTTGTGAGTCATACTGTAACTTCATGACTTCATGACAACTTCAAGTTTGTGCTGACACTGGGCCGGAAGTATGTCCGCTTTTTTCTTGCAGGAAAACAAAGTCACATGGTCGCCACACAACCAACAACATCATTTAATATGGATGACAACCCCGCTTGAAAGGCAGCACCCTCCCCTTATCAAGCCCTTAGCAACCAAGAGAGCGAGTGGCAATGCCATCTACTCAATCGAGTATTTGAAATATGCATGCCCCATGTTGTGAGGCTCCCACTGTGTGTGCTCTGTTTTTCTGTGGATGCAACAACAACAGGGATGAGATAAGACACGACAAGGCATAGATTAGTTTTTCAGTTTCCCTGCTGTGCAATTGACACACTATGACCGTGACTGGTGTGTGTTTGTAGGAGGGAAGAAGGAAGCGTTACTATACAGAAGCGGTTGACTATAAATAGAACCAAACAAGAAATTAATCAATTAATTATGAGCTCTGGATACCCCATGGTGTCTTTCAACTGACTGAGAAAGCCAAGGGCAGGAGACGGTGTCCCCTTGAAGCTGCTCAACTGTCACTGAAATGCACTGTGGGGTTGCACTGGTAGACTTTCTTAAGGTCAGGCTACTGTTTAATGGCTGTCCTGCCAAAGACACTAAAATCATTTGTGCTATATAAAGCCTCGGACATGTAAAAAGTAGAAATAAATGTGGTACGAGGCATAACAGTGTAATATCTTGGGAATGTCAGTTTTTCCTCTGCACTACCCCAAAACGTCATCTAAACCAAACAAAACACAGATATACATGACACATAACATATTTTGTTTTCTATAGTCAAACAAAATAATAATAAAAACAAATTTTATCTAAATTGCTGTAAATCACATTTAGTTTAATTGAACGGGACCTGGACTGAGTCACACTATGTGCAAAGCACTTAATACATTTGTGTGACTTTGGAAATTTCTTAGTATTTGTAGAGCCATTCAACTATGCAAACAGGAAACAAGCCTGGTTAAACCAGCAAGCTTTCCTTCCTATGTGTAACAGCCCACTATGTAACTGCTGTCTGGGCCTTCAGGGACTGTAGATGCCCTATGTTGGATCAAGATGATCACATCCCTATAATAGACGAAACCATGTGGTTTTCTTTGTAACATTAAATAATCATGACTAAATTGCAAAGTTTGATCTTTAAAAAACATTTTAAAGACTGTTAACAGTTTAACAGTTAAAAACGCGTCAGGACTGTTGTTAGATTTAATAAAAAGACCAACAACCAGACTTCCTATCGTCAGATTTCAATATTGCAGAAGGCTGATTGGTTCACAGACATATGTGACCAAAGGAGATCACCACCCTTGAAAAGGGCCAGAAATGGAGAAATCTCTCATGTAAAATAACCAAAATTATTTAAACTTTGGCAGAAAATTGTGAGTCTGTGCATTGTTAATCATTGCTCATAGCAAGATGCTGAGAAAATCTGTTGTCAGGATATTTAAAGCAGCTTAAAGCTCCCAAAAAAATGCAGGCCATTTTTCATTTTATCTCCAAAGTCATCTCTAGTTGCCTCCAAATGATGTTTGTGTTACCTGACAGCAAACAGCAAGATCAGAAACGGACATACATCTGATTGTTGGCTGGTGTTCATTTCTCCCTGACGACGTGTCTGTGGTAAATTGATGCTGGTTTGCACGGCAGTTCTGAATTACTGAAGTACCCCTTTATGAAAATAGAACAAACTATTGAAAATGTGTAAAGCTGTGATAATAGTGTTGGATGCAGAGCTTTGAAGAGTCTCACAGAGCCCAAGCTGTTTGCTCGAGACTGAAAACCACTTTAGTGCTTTTACAGATGAGACAGTCTGCAGTGACACCGTCAAATGATGAATAGCTTTTAAGAATGAGCTGTCTGCCCATGGTGGAGCTATAAGCCAACTCATAACGACTTACCCAGATCTATGATAGTGACTATGAATATTCATAAACTCTTCTTGTTTTACATGATTAACATACTCATTCCACCCAATAATAAGATTTATGAATGCTCGGTGACATCCAGAGTTGAAAACCAGCGGCGTAAAATTTGCCGGTCACCATGGCAGTGCCGCATAAATTGAGAAAACGTTCCAGAAATGCAGTCATAAATAAAACACATCACGACTTAAGAGACAAGCCTAATTAGCTTTCACTTCACTGCAATTTAGCACTGCACTGCTGGGTATTAAGCCATGACTACATCTGAATTCACTCTTAATTAATTACCTAGGGCTTACTGAGCATTTTGCGCTGGCTTTGTTATTTTTTGTTTTATTTTCCCTCTGCAAGGACAGGGAGTTCTTTTGTTTTCCAACAGACTTGTTTTCGGGTGTGTGGGTGGTGTTAGCGTCCGTGGTATTTTATTATCTCACTTTGTACGAGTGCAGGTGGGAAAGGAAGGGAGGAGAAGATGGTGAGAAAAAGAGATGGAAAGGGAGGGCGTGTGTGAATCATTGCCGTAGCCACTTAAATCGAGTCTGATCAGGTTAGAAATCAAGTCAAGATGGAGTCCAGATAGGAGTCAAATCTGAGTCAAGACCAAGTTAAACAGTGCCAAACAGCGCTGTTCATCGAGTAAACTGAAATATAACTTCAGGACATTCATTTGGATTTTGAAATGTTTGCAGCCTACAAGTTGCACTTTGTGCATGACAGAAACAAAAGAGTCTTGCACAACATTCTTTCCAACATTTGTGCATAAAACTACATACCTAAAATGAGACACTATAGCGTGGTGTGCACCATTAAATAATATTAAAGAATATTGTGTCTCCATGGGGAGAGTGACCGAGACAAGTCTGAGGCAGGGCTGTAGCTACCATTGAAGACACCAAGGTATTGTCCCTATTAGCATGCCTGGGAATTTGGGGGTTTAATTATCTAAAGAAAAATTTACATTCTACAATTGACAGTTTGCTTAAAAAAGCACTCCTCCAAACGGTGATTGCCCAATTATAGCTTAGCAACTGTGACTGTGCACAGAGCAAAAGTGTAAGGAATGGATTAAACAGTGTGTTTATCTGCCCTAATGTAAGCTGCATTCGTTTGCATGTCAGGCTAACTACTGTACTACCCACAAGGCCGAGAAGCATCTTTAACTATAGTTAGTTTGTGGAGTTACAGGTTAAAGTTTGCACATCCATGGATTAAACACTGTCAACACTTCAATGTTGACAGCATTTGTCACAGGGGTTAAGTGATTGAAAAGGAAAATACAATAAGTAGGCTTTGTCAGCTAAACAGGGTTTTGCTGGATTGAAACATCAGTCTGATCTTTACACTGTGCAAGACAAGACAATGCTGTTTCTTTAAGTACATGCATGGGACAGGCCACTTTAATCTCAGTCTGTTGCAGTGTCATGTACGTAACCATCAAGTGCATGTGAGAGCCTTTTACATCTCAGTTTAAAGAGACATTAGACATAGACAACATGAAGCGACCATTAACTATTTATCAACAGCTGATAAAATTTGCTAATGACAGTTGTTATTTCAGCATATAGAAATGAGAGTTCTGTTTTTTTAATATTTCAGAATTTTATAAGTGAAAAATCAGCCTCCATTGTAAGCTGCGTATGAGTCACGCTAGAGTGGAAAGCTTGACACATGTCAACAGTAACTAAAGGGAGTGGGGTTTAGTAAAAGGTCGGCTACATAAAAGACTTTAGACTAAATATCTTCAAATTGCATTGCTTTTAGACAAAAAGACATTTATATATCCTGGCGGTGCAGTGAATGAATTTTTAAAAAATGGAAACAAGTTGGTGGCACTGACTGGAATATTTTGGATTTGGTCTGACATCAGCATTTCTTACTGCAGCCCTGGAATGTGTGCATCATTTAAACTCCTGAGTGTTCCTCTTACCATCATGCACTCTCATCACAAGTGCCTTCTGAAGGATGTGGTAATTTCATCAACTGTGCCACAATTACATTACTCACCAGCCACTTGGAGCCCGCTCAACGATGAAACCCTCTCGCATAACTGAGGTGTTACTAAGACATAGACACACATCTCTCTGACTGACATGCTTGTATCCACCTGACCTTAGTTGCAATCTCCTTAAGTGGTCCAGGTCGAGCTCCGGGGGAACAAAACAACTCATAAATCACCCCCAGTATGGTGGGAGTCAACCCATTACCAATGCAAGTCCTGTTATAGAATTAAAGTCTTATTGATCATATTGATTCCATCAGATTGGATCCGAGCATTTTTCTCTTTACTCCACTTTACTCTAAGCTAATGTTATTCAACCATGTCACCATGCGCATGCACCTCCACATATACAGTATGGATTTCTGCTTAGTGCAGAGTTAAATAAGTTTCAAACTCAGTCACTGACTCAGTCCACTGAGTAATTAATGATTAGCATTTATATGATGATGAATTGTGTGTGTCTGACTTTGATCACCACACTGCACTGGATTGCATTGTGTCTTTACTGCAGCTCTGCCCACAGATTTTCCTTATATCTTATCACTGCACTGAATTTCAGAGTGTGATCTAATGGGTGGGATATATTCTCTAAAGAATAGGCTGTGCCTTGAATGTAAATCAATTTACTTAAAGTGTTATTATTAAATTGCTAAAAATTGGAAAATTACTATTGGCGTGTGAAGTTAATCTCCGTTTTGCATTCAGTGACAAAATTCAAAGCTTCACTGGTAAAGGAATCCTCTCCTGTGGCTGATTGTGTTGAATATTAATAATTTAATCTATATGATTATATGAAACCACCCAAGCTTTCTATCCAATTCATCAAATGCAATGCTTCTTTGCCCTGTGTTATTACCAAGTCTCATTGACGTCTACTGCCTGAGGCCATGTTAGTTCTAGAAAATGATTAGATGGGATGGTTCTACTTTGAACTTTGGACAGTTGTTGCATTCAGAAAGTTTTACGGAGGCTCCAGAAGGGTTGGTGAGCTTTTAAATTAAATATTTATTTTGTGTCTTGTTTTAGCAAGATCACGTCAACACATGATCTCTTATCCTATGAGTAAAAAAAAACATACAACCAGGTTCTGTCCATTATGGGAATTACAGCCGTTTGAACCTCATGGCTCCGTTTCTCTCCAGCTCTTCATCTACTTCCACTTCTGCTGGAGTTACATTCTTATTTGTTGCAAAAAACAAATGTGCAAGATTCTTCATCTGCATTACACTGAAATATTGGTGGTTAAAAAGTGGGACATGTCAAGAATCTATCCCAGTTGCATAACAAAAAAAACACAGAATAATTCTACACTGACACATACAGTATATTACAATTAACTTGACATGATATAAATAACCATAGCTAAAAAAGTAATTTGTTCATTATCATGTTTTTCTTTTTCCATCAGCAGGGGTGGCTGCGGTGGTGAAATCGACTCTCAAACGGAAGCCTGCTCCCATTTTTCAGTTAAAGGAGCTGACTCGTTAACAACCGTAACATCAATACAGTCAAGACCCTCTGGCCAAGAAAAGGCCTCTATGTGCAGGCTTGGATCTTCATTGTCAAAAATCACAAAAGGGTTCTCAAGTGTTCATGTAAAAGTGTGTCTCCTCACTGCTTTAAGTGCCATCAGACTCTGTGATAATCATTAGACATGTAGATTTATCACACGATATAGACTTGTTTTGTAAAAAGACAAGTCTATATCGTGTGATAAATCTACATGTCTGCTGAGAAATCAGGGCTCTTGTTAAATATGCTTTGTCCCATTTCCATACAAGATAATGATATAAGTACCTGTTTATTTTTATAATACTAGTATGCTGTTTGTTTTATTTTTTCCCATTTAGTATACACCATAAAAACATACTTTACCCTTTGTACTAAAAGGAAATTATACAATTTTTAAAGCATGAACCAAACGTAGACTTTAGAAGGCCACCATCATTTACACTACACAGTGAGAAAAATATTTTAATTTTAAAGATTTCTTTGCTTTTAAAAATGTGTTTAACTGTAACGAGATAACCAACATTTCTAAATTTGTTCCCCTGTGAATAGCTCCATTTTCTTGTGTTTTAATATGGATATTGATCTGCTACACTAAGAGGTGACATATGGTATCAGCTACAATGCGTCAAAGGCATTCACTCACGTGGTCTAATTAAGCGGCCTATGCCCCGCCCACTCATTATCTCCAGATGCAGGTGTGTCGAGTCTCTTTTAAACTTTCACACACTGTAACTACGACCTCTGCTGTAAATTTAGCATCTCCTGGCTAAACTTTTTCCCTGGTATGTTTCTTCAGGACATATTTATGCTGAAAATAATTATGTTCCCCCTGCTGAAGCCCAGCCCTGATGAAGCTGCATTAAATGCAGGTTGTGGCCCTAATACTCCGTCGTATTCAACCGAAATGGCAGAATAGGAGAAAATATGGCGGCGGTTCAGGTAAGCTAGCTGAGACCAGTTTTTATTTGACCAATGTCCTCAGCTGATTGGATCTAAATAGTAAAATACCATTGAATTGACACAGGTTGGTGATCATATAGTGGGGTACCTGTCATTAAACTGATGTTGAAATTTAAACAAAGTTATACTCAACAGAAACCAGACCTTTTTATTTAGTTATGATATATTCTTTATTTTTTTGTACCACTGTACCTTGATACTGTAATTTTCTCAACATGTACATTTAAGAAAACATATTTTATTCAAAACACTGCATATAGCTGCAATACACGTTTCCAAAAAGTATTATGACATTAGGTCATCACATTTTTATCAACCATTGCCTGTTATTTAATCTATATTACTTTTTTGCATTGTCAAACAGTAATATTAGATGCGCTTTTGGAGGTTTTCTAAAATTATGTGGCTAAACAATAACACTGTGCACTACAGCTAACAAGGATGGACTAGAGAAGCATCCAAAACATTATTATAACAGTTTGTTTTCTGGTTCTCAAGTGAATTTGTGTTTGTAAAGTTTAGTTTTTGGTTAATTAAAGGGTGAATTGGGAAATTGTACTAGTAGTATCAATGTAATCAATCTTTATAGCAAAGAGTATTTCAAATATTGATATTTTGTTTTGCCAAATTGACCGTGATCCTACCTGCTAATCAAGAAACCCCACCTGAAGTACAGACCTCAAAGCTTGAGAAACTCTGCTACAAGTTAACTTGCAGTCTAGTCTCTGCCAGTCATCATAACACATCTACTAAACACATCTCCTTAACTGCACCAAAAATCTGGTATACAGTTACTGGAAGGCAGCCACAGTTGTTTGTGGTTTTTAATTAATGTATTCCTATTTAGGAGTGTTTTACACAACAGATGGCGAGCTTGAACACTACGTTTTTTTTGTTTTTTTTCAATCATCTACAGTAATTGTGCACAGCAAGAAGAATGTGTACTGTAAGAGAGGGAAATAGAAAAATAGAACCGGAGAGATGGGACACATGGCCAGAATATTGTAGTTAATAAAATTAAATTAGAATAAAGCCCTACTCTGTCAAACCCCCAGGCTCTGCACTCTCTAGTGTTTCACACCTGGATCTAGTTGATATTAACGACCAACTGTAAAAACATATCTTAATAAAAAATGTACTATATATGGGCTACACTATACGTTATCACTGCAGGGCAGCAGGAATAGAACAATACCAACATTTCCTTATTTGGACTGTTTGTACTCCAATGGTAGCTGGATTTCAGGCTGGATTGTACATTCTGGCTGCTCTTTGGTCCACGTTCATTCAGGGGGACACTTTGAAAACGCGTGACATCTCCAAAACCACCATTGTGTGCAGAGAAAAATCTCCTGTACAAAAGAAAACAATGTATAAATAAGTTTTAACTTTATCAAAAACATATTTTGTAATGCCCGCAGCCATCTCTCAGTAAAATGCCACACAGTACGGTTGGGTGGATTTTATAATTATAGTGAATTTGTACCACATAATATTGTTGAGATATTAAGGGAAATAAGTATCGTTGTTAACATGGCAGTGATTTTAATGCTTATTTAATAATTTAGGTAATTTAATGGACAGATGAATGCTGCTATGGTGCCTGTGATGTGGATCACAAAGGCATTAGTGCAAATATGACACAGACACCATTATCATTACGGTAAGATTGTTACTGTCACACCAGATTGCATTATGTCATAGCTTCAGTAGAGGCAAGCGCATGTTCATTTATTTTATCAGAAATACAATACAGACATTTTCTATGGTAAATAAAACACAATCCTTTGTCTCATTTCTGTCATCTCACCAGCAGAGAGATGACAGAAAATGAGGGAGAGAAATGTAATAAGGGTTCCCGACTAGTAACTAGCCAACTGGCTGGTTTCATTTTTATTCTGACTAGAGAGATCAGTAATGCATGAATCTCTGAGCTCGAACTGATCCCTCCGCTGACAGGACAACTGAGGCACATTGTTAAAGTGAGACTGTAATTGCTGCACCGTATTTAAAAGCTCTTACTATGTAACGGTGTGCTCAAGATCTCATCATTTTGTCCTGCCTCATCAGGCTGTGATCTTTCCAGAAACTATAAAGATTAAAGCTTAAAATATCAAGATATTAAATTATCCATGGCTGTATAATATCTTGTCCATGGCACCAGTTACACCAGTTACTTCTCCAGTAACTGTGTGGGAGTAGGTGATACCACAAAATTAATTTTTAATATACACACCTGTGCTGTGGGCTGCATTACTTTCCCAGCAACTGTCATTCTTTTCTTGTGGAGACTGGTTCATTAAAAATGAAATGAATGATATAAAATACAGTTTTCCTCTGGACTTTAAATTTGTCTACCGTGTACCACTGCAGTATGTTTATTCATGGTCTATCTTCTAGACTGACCTGTAAGTCAATGTCTCCATTCGAGGACATCACCCTTATACTATACAACTCATTAATTAGTAATTCATGGGTGATATCATGTAAATGATGAGCACTGTAAGTCACCCTGAATGAATGTGGTGCTGCGATGAATAATGTAGACTGCGGCAGGATCCCTGGACACCAGACGCATTCCCTTCGCGGGGGGGGGGGGGGGGGGGGGGGGGGGGGGGGGGGGGGGGGGGGGGGGGGGGGGGGGGGGGGGGGGGGGGGGGGGGG
>JAPMOB010109574.1:0-11496 GCA_029875015.1 Lepomis gibbosus
TGTGTGTGTGTGTGTGTGTGTAAGAGACAGAGAGGGGGAGATAATTGAATGAGTTTGGCAAATAAAGAGTCAAGCTAGAGAGTTTGAAACATGCTCTCCACCTTTTCTCTGGCTATTCATGAAGGCAGAGCATAAACAATTACCTCTGTGTTGCACTGGGAGTTCTGTGTTAGCCGTTAGCTTCACATTAGGACAGCACAGCCAACTCCAGCAGATGTGTGCATCTGCCAGCAAGCCCTCCCTCCTGCAGCTGTACGGCTGTGGGCTGGCTGTGTGTGTGTGTGTGTGTGTCTGTGTGTGTTTGTGTGTGTGTGTGGTTGGGCTGGGGGCCAGCAGGCAGTAAACCCACAGTAGAGGCCCTTACAGTCCAATGCTTGCCACGTAGCAGCGACGTAACGCCAGAGGAGAGAAAAGGAGATCTATATTCTCTCTATGTCCTGTGTATGACAAAAAGCAAGCACAAGGGAGAAAAGAATCAAGAGAAATAATGTGGGTCATTGTGTGGGAGTCAGAGTATATACAGAGGCAATGCAAACAGTCAAACATACAGAGACAAAGTGACTTTGTGATACCGTTTATCCCAGTCACAGACACTGATGTTTCCACCAGTTACATCAGCAAGGACCCCCAGACTCCCGCTCTTTTCCTCCAACTGAGAGGTCTTTTGACTTACAGATGTTCGTGGACGGCTTCCACAAACTGGTGACCACACACATATACAACAAAATAGCTTACAGACCAGCACAAACATAAACCCACTCCTCATCAACTGGTGTCATTGTCTTCATTACTTCTATCAGCTTCAACAATGTTTCAGATATCCCTGTCATCCTCATGACTGGTGCTGCCAACATCTTCATCATTCTTGTAAATATGCCAGACTGCTTTAAGAAAATATTTTTGTTGGTGTTTGCATGTGTTTGATTCAGAGGAAGTTGCTATTCTCCCACAAACACATGACCATGACTCACTGTTCTTCATGGCAGCGCTTCCAGATTTTTCTTCTCCTTTTGTCTTTTTCTCTCCCTCCTCCTCATCTCTCTGTCTCTCTCTTTTCCCTCTCATCCCTCCCTCTGTCCTCCTGCCGCTGCACAGTTCAGACTTTTCGACATTAGATCCAGAGAGGCTAAGGGCTGAGTGCTCAGCAGCCCAGAATGGAGCACAGAGCTTGAGGAGAGCTCACAGCAAACCCCTCCCTAACACCTTGGATCTCCAAGGCTCAGTCTAGCCACATACATGGAGGCCAGTTCGACAAGCCAGCAGACTAAAGACTGAGTTGGGCTGACTGGTAGATAGATAGGATGACAACTACCACTAATGGCTGTGGAGATGCACACACACAAGCTACGTGGGTACTGGCATGGTATGGCTAACTTGCTAATAATGTTATATAAGAGCTGTGGTCGTCCAGATCGAAGTCTTCATACTCACAACATCCAAGGATTGTTAAGGATTCAGGAATATCTTTAGCCTGAAGACCATGTTTCGTTGGCAGAGCACCGGTGAACCCGGCTGATCTTTTACCTATTGACCAAGTGCTGAAGATGTGCATGCATTCAGGTGTGCTTGAGTTCTGCAAGCTAGTGCAGTTTAAATAGAACATCTTTTTAAAAGTTGTGGTAGGCAACATAAGGGTTTTATTTAATTTCCAATGATAGTCAAATACAAATACAGACAGACATGCAAACAATCCATTGACAACATAGGTAGAAAGACAGAGTACAGAAAAACAGAAACATTGGGAGAAAAGCTAAACACTGATCGATTTTATACATACAAGGGTATACATTTACACACACACACAGTTTTCCTCGTCCCCATGGAGATATGAAGACGGGACTAACTCAACTCAGGTTCAAACACTCTCTGTTTGTTTGCCCTTTTCTCTTTCTCACACATATTATCGAAAAATGATGTACACCGTGGGCTACCAGGAGGCCTCACACTTGGATCAGACATTTACATCCCCAAAATGACACTGGCATTACACAGCACTAGTTTTGCATTAGCTCCCCACTCATTTTGTCTCTGTATGTACTCAAACAACACCTCCTTTCAGTCGTTCCTTTATTTCTATGAAATGCAATTGGTTCCATGTAATACCGCCCTTTAGTGTAAATATGAGGTTTTGCCTGCAGAGCTGGATCCTTTAAGTAGAGGCTCAGATAATGCAGCGTGTTTGTTGCGTATGACTTTTGCGGTTGCATGGTTTTCACAAGAGAAGACCAATGGCTAATGAACACTTTGATTTTTATGGATCAGCACTCAGCCTTCTTCCTCTTCCACAACTCCCCCTACTCCCTCATCTCGTCCTATACCTCTCCTCTGTCCCACACCCAGATTTAACCTGTCTGAGCACTCCCCCGCCCTCCCTCTTCCTCGCTTGCTCCCCCTTATCTTCACCCCCACACTATTGGCCTTATTTCCCTAACAACCCGCCCGCCTTCAAAAGACAGCCGCCCATTCAGAAGATTTCAGGATAGTTTGGGGGAGGAGAGTGATGCAGGTTTGGGGAAGGGTGAGAGGAGGGGGTAGGGGTGCAGAGTTCTCATTCCCGCTAAATTGTCCCACATGGCTGAGCGTGCTTAGTTTAAACAAACACAGCCACTTCCTCCTCACTGCGCACATCGGCACACAGACACAGGCGGGCACACCCCCACATAAACACACACACCAATTGGGTGCACAGGCATGCTTGAACTCCATCACACAAAAATAAGCATGCACACACATATATAAACACACATACACACAATACATTGTATACCCTGGCAGGCAGCTGACAATATCTGCAGTCTTGCTCTCCAGCCAGTAAACTCACAGCTGAGCCCACACCAAAATACCACAGGACTGAAGATAACTTATTGTATAGTTGAAGGACAATTCCACTTGCATTTTCAGCGTATTTGGTGTATGATTTGGCATCTGTTTACACAGACTTCAAAAAGTAAAACGTTTGTGGGGCTTTAAGTGTACAATCGACAATAAACATCTCAGGTAATGGGTCCCTTGAGTCAAACCCCAAAACCCAAACTCATACCACAGAATGAGACTCAGGATCAAACACTCGGTACAGTCCTGTTTGTGTGTCCAGGAAGGGAGAGATAAAAATGTAGAGAATGTGTCTAGTGTGACAATAGAGTGTTAATATATTACCTTAACGTTGTTTGGGGAATTGTTACCACCAAGACATTAAATCACATTATTTGTATTTGTTTACGCACTCTGCAAATACGAGCAATGCAGAAAACCTTTTTAGACCAACCAAATGAATGAAGCTAATTTCCTGAACGTTTAAATGTTTCGTTTAGAAATAAGAGCAAACACAAAGTTACTGAAATAACTTCTGCTGTGAAGTTAGCTATCAAGACCTACCTAAACTTCTTTCTGACTCAAAGACTTCTTCTTTACCGTGTATTTACATGCAATGACCTCCACTCACCATAATCAGCTCTACATTACAAGCGAATAGTAAAGAGGAGCAAAGGAGGACAACCACAGAGTCCAGACAATAAGCCAACATTCACTGCCAGTGGACCTGCTGTCGTCCAGGCCGGCACACACAGCACGCCTCTGCCACTAATGCTGAGCTCCATCAGGGCTGCATGCCATGAGCCTTAATTAAGACAGCTATGCCAAGTCAAGAAGTGAATTTTACTCCCCCTTCTCTCTCTCTCTCTCTCTCTCTCTCTCTCTCACACACACACACAGATACAGACGGATGCACAAACTCACATTCTCAGATGGACGAACATGTAGACGCAGACATACCACCAAGAGACATTCAAATCATCAGTTTTATGGGCCATGAAAAAGCTTGCTCAGTGGGAGTTGTGTGTGTGTGTGTGAGGGTGGGTGGGTGCTGAGAGAGAAAGACTATTTAGTCACACCTACATGAGAAACCTGTCTCCTCGCTCACAGACAAGACAACAACTGTGAGTCTGAGATGTACTCACACACCCTTTAAATGCACAACAGAGCAAGCAAATCATGAATGAACGGTTCTTTACATGCCTAATTCCATGACTAACTCCTTGTCGTGCTTATGAAAATGTTGTGTGAATGTGTGTGTGTGTGTGTGTGTGTGTGTGTGAGTCTGTGTGTGTGTTTCCATGTCTAGGCAGCAGTGTTTAATCCATTAGAAGAAAACTGAAATGGACTGAAAAATGAGATAGGACACTTCTGGGAATAGCAAGCCAATGGAAAGTGTACATACAATCACTTGCTCCCTAAGATCAAACACACACACACACACACACACACACACACACACACACTTATAACACCCCTCCCCACAGCCTGGGGTCACAGGGTCACATTCCTCTTCCTCAATCAGCCTCAGGATTTCACACACTAGTTCAGGGATGTGGGTGTGTGAATGCAGTAGTGTGTGTGTTTGGGATGTTTTAGTGATTTGTGGGGGGTCCAGCTTGAGGGCAAGTAGGGGAGAAGTGGAGGGAAATAGGGGAGGCCGTGTTTACACCAAGCCAGAAAATTCTGAAAATGCATTTTGTGAATTTAAAAACATTGCTTTTTTAACTGCTACTCCAATATATAGCTGCTTCGAAATAATGATGCCAGCATAGACGAGATCAGTTGCACTTGTGGCAATAAGGTTAAGAGGACAACTTTCTATCGCCTCCGATTCTCCTGTGGTCACTCATTTTGAAAGTTGGTACAGCAGCCAATTATATAGTACAGGTGATGTGATAAACCTGTATATATGTTTACGGTGTCAGTAGATTTAGTAAAAGGATAAAGTCATGATTTGATTAATGTCTCAGTTGAGCAGTGCATGGATTTGTTTGGATTTGGTAGATAGGTACCATTAAATAACCTCTGTTATTGTTTTTTACACTTAATGACATGACATGACGTAGCCCCGGTAGTTATAGAATAGGACATTTAATTATGCTACATAAAATTGCTAGTGTGGATGAAGTTCATTGTGGAAATTGTCTGTCAGTGGCAAAAGAACAAGGGCAGATGGGGTATAGACAGAGCGTGAGGAAGAGAGAGAAGGGTTAAGTGTGTCTGAAAGTGTTGGGGGGGCTTAACAAGGAAAAGCAATAAAACATGTGGCTTCACATTAAAAAGCACCTACTTCCTCCTTTACTTTCTCCTTGACAGAACACTCATCTCTGGCACTGCATACCTGCCAACACGTGACAGTGTGTCCAAGACACACACACACAGTACATAAATATAAACGCAGATGCTCACACACAAAGACAGAAGCATACTTGAAAATGTGTACATGTACCGCTTCCAATTCCAGTTCCACCAATATAATAATCAGAAATATAACCAGTTACACATTCAGTTCCCCGCTCTAACACACGAGAAAAAAAACCAACCCACAGCAGAGTCCAGACACTTGAGATACACACTCACAGTCAGGCATAAAAACAGCCATTAACGACTGGTGGAACTTTCCATGGACATGCCAACTAGCAACACCAACACGCCTGGCATGCTAATGCAGGCACGTAACATTAACTCTGTGTGTGTGTGTGCAGGTGCACACTTTATCCCTTCAGCCAGCTGACCACGCACATGCACACACACCACACACAAACACACATGAGTGGGCAGCTTTTCATCAAGCTATTTCTATGGATGATACCCCAGATGAGCTGTGCAAGGACACAAGCAGGGCAGGGCTCACAACTAAACAGAATCACTCCAGCTTTTCTGCGCTAATGTTTCCACAAAACTTTACCAACTGACTTGATGAACTTGATGAGAAACTTGACAGCCTAATTTCTGGATTCCAAACATTTTATCTCTTTGTCGTAATCACGCTTTCCTCCTCCAATGTCACTCTGCCTTTCCCTCTCACTGTTGTCTCTACTGCAGCCATACAGCTGCTGTCAAGACCTTTCAAATGACACCAAGTGACGAGCAATGAAAACTCAAATCACCAACAAGAGAAGTGAAAGTTTTTGGTGAAGTCAGGCGGTGCATCATGTGCCAAAAACGGTGTGTATTCAAATGAATCAAAGCTGTACAAATATTGCTAACATTTGCACAAAAAAATTATTATATCCTCACTGGGTTATACAATGCTGTACTGTTCTGTACGGTAAAGCCTCCTAGATGACCTAAGGTGCTGCTTACCTCTGACCAGGTTTAAATCTAAACCTAAAACTTACTTGGTCAGTATTGCCTATAAACGATGTACTGTATATTTCCATATCTTTTTTATATATAAATCTGATGTTTTATCCGTCTTTCTCTGTTATACAGAAGTATTGCTACTGTGTATTAAACACGCTATTTAATATCGCCTTGCATTGCCACAATATAGCACCCATGCTTTCATTCCAAAATGTTATGCAAATGCAACATTATGTCATATCAATATTTTAAAACAGTAGCAAAGTTAGTGCTGAAATCTTCTGGATTTAGGACTGTTGATTAGACAGAAATTTAAAGATATCACCTTGGACTCTGGGAAGTTGTGATGGAGATTTTGCTTGATTAATAAAAAAAATGATCAACTAATTTATCATCAGTACAAACAATCATTAGTTGCAGCCCTTCTCCAAACTATTACTATAAAAGCTATAAAATAATTCAATGAGTGGCTACACTTGCCTTCAAGACTGTTACTATTTTGTCAACAACAAGTTTAGAACTTCGATGACCTTCAATGACAGTCCTTGGGGAGTTTTAGATTTAATTCCAGTGTTAAAAATGTTGTCTGTTGCTTCATGACTGTGGGGACTGCGTGACCACGCAACACATTCACTATTTTTCATCCACCAATGATAGTCTGTCAGAGTAGGCATTGCATTTCTCTAAATGTTAGATATGATGGCCTGAAACTTGTAAAGCCAGAAGAAAAAATTACTGAAATAATTTGGCATTACGCATTATGCTACACAGAATAGAGGAGAAGAGGAGAGGAGAGAAGAGGAGAGGGCAAGGAGAAAGGAGAGGGGAGGAGGGAGAAAAAAGTTGAAAGGCTTCTTTTATCTTCTTCTAAATCAACTGTCAACAATGCAGGAAATTATCAAGGGAGACAAAAAAAAGGAGTGACAGGGCTCTGGAGAACAAGAGATTAAGGGAAGGAAGGAGGGAGGCAGAAAGAAAGAGAGAAGGAGGGTAAACATTACAGCTCTGTGCCAAGCAAACATAAGATGCTGGGATACTTCAACAAAAACCCGCCGTTCATATGGGAGAGAAAGAGACGGCAAGAAACAGAGGGAGAGAGCGCGCAAGAGAGAGAGGGACAGATAACCAGCAGAGATGCAGAGGAAAAGCTGGGAAATGGAAAGTGAAAGCATCAAGCAGCAGAAAAGCAGCTGCTGTCATGAGATAGGACAACATTTGTTGTGTGACAATGTTTTTTGTTTGTGTTTTCAGTGGGGGGGGTGATTGGACTTTGCACCTACATGCAGCTCTTACTTGGAATTAGTTTTGGTGTAACGCAGTGCCTGCAGGTTCAGTTTTAACAAAATGTAACCTCATGAGTCATCAAATCACCTCATGACTCACCAAATAATTAAAATAAAACAGGAAACTACCATAGCTGCTAATGCAAGACACCTTGATCACTCATATGCATACAAATTGACCGGGATGTGACAAAACCAAACCAAGATTTTCACCCAAACCTACATACGCTCACTACAACATCATTCAACAGTGCAAAATTTGTAAATTATATCACTTTCTAAATGAGGCCTGAAAGTTTTAGGTTGCACAGAAAGCCAGTCATATTTACTGTGTATAAGAGGAGCATTATCATTTTGACATATCAACACTCACTGATATATACAAATAGAAAGAAAATTCAAATTCAAACTCAATGTCAGTGTAAGAAAAAATAAGTTTAAAAAGTTGCTTATTCATTAATAATTAGTCAGTCAACATAATTTATCCAAACATTTGCTGGTTTCACTTTCTTCCAGCTGCTGGTTTTCTTTGTCACATATGATTGTAAATAAAATAAGCATGTTTAATTGATTCATCAAGAAAATAAACAATCATTAACAAAAATAATCAGATTTTTAAAGGGATAATGAATTTACTGCATTACAATTTCTGTCAGCGTATAAAAGCCACTTTTTGTTAATATAAACAAAACATAGGGTCACTTAAGTTTAGGTTGGGGTACCCTCCACTGCACTCCATCATGTGTCACTGCACCTGCAGCAGAGACGGTTTTCAAGGCAAACATTCTGGTCTACTCTGCCACATGGAGAACCTCTGCACTTTACTGTGCATCACCAGGACAGAAGAGCAACTGCCGAAACCCTCCTCCTGCACTCTAGGTGTCGACCCCTTTACCTCAAAGAATGGGAATAACTCCACACATTAAAACCAATAAGAAAATCTTCTATCACAGGGCAAGGAAACAGGAAGCGGCTCATTCACTTGACCAAACCATACATCTGGTACAGTTGAAGGCAGCAACCTTTCTGGGAAGCACACCTGTTACATTTGGAGAAACAGATGGTACAACTGATAGCAGACTTTATGTAAACTGCAGACATAGTTTAGTACTATACTTAGATAAGGCATTCCAATTAATATTCCAAATATGGGTAGCTCATCAGGACCAAGTGGGCTATTTCAATCGTTGTTATTATCAGTAAATAAAAGGGCAATTATGGGTTATTATTTGCAGACATAGCAAAAATTGTAGATGATAAATGCTGGATAATTATATCTACACAGGCTGATCATATTATGTCCCATTATTTTCTAAAGCTTCCTGTGCTTATGCACCTGTTTCATCAGCTAAATCACCACTGTCCAATACTGACTCTCCTACTCTGTTAGTCTGTCCAGATTTACTAGGGTTTAGGTCAGAGTTGTGAGATTGTTTTGGTGTTTTCCCACTCTTGATGTTCCTCTCCTCTCCTGGAATGTTCATTCAAGGCTGAGAGAGGATCTCTATTCCCCAAAACATAGAAACCTAGACTGTGTAAATGATTATGCACCCCTTTGCTCAGGGCCAAAAATTAGTGACTGTCCTAGGAGACAGAACCTCTGGTCCAGCTGATTTGTTCTGTAGTTTATTCTCTTTGGTTAAATAAATTTTTATTTAAGACAATGGTTTGTTGTAACTCAACTATTTCCTCAACCCCTCACCAGGAATATAATTTCCACGACATTTAGTATTTTGCTTTTTGTGTATCTTGATCCCATCCACAATGTGAATTGTACCTGATAGAAAATGACAAATTAAATACATAAAGCCTTTTTTTCTCAGAAATAGCAATGACAAAAATGTAAAGTATATTCTAAATCACATAGGTTTGGCAGTAGCAGCCACAACCTGTACTAACACACCAGAACAGACCAGCAAACAACGTAACAAGAAACAAATAGTGAGGAGGTTTATTTGAAGCTCTTTTCTTTGCCTCCGTTTCACATGCTCATACACACTTTCCAGAGCTGCATTGTATTGTCTGTGTAACTCTATAAGCTTCTACAGCTTCTGTTCTTGATACACAAGCACTGTTCAGTAACACTACCCCTTGGATAACATGTTCTAGGTTACCAGTCAAACACGCACAGACAATGGCTAGCATCATCCTGGCCGTTCCCTGACCCCATTTGGACCAGGTGTACCTGAAAATTTTATTGGGCCAACAGTGAACTGCAAGCCTGCGCGGATAGAAAGCAGAGAACCCAGATTATGCCTAAGGTTAGATAGAGAAAAATGCTCTTGGCATCACAAGTCCTCATGAAACATGGGGACAGCTTCCTCATTGCTCTTAGAATAACTTGTCTCAGATTATTGCAGACTAAACATCTTACACTTTCCACTTAAACACAACCAGTCCATTCTAAAGTCTGTTCCCCTGGTGGAGGAGGAAACTGAAACGTGTTACCTGTATAGAAAATGTGGTCTATTGTATGTCAAAGAAAGCACAATATATTGACTTTCTAATGATATAGTCTTGGCACCACTTTAATGCCATAAACAAACTGATAATATGATCAAACAAAGCAGCTGCAAAGTTACATTTACTCCATGTATAGGACACTGTATCACTCGGACCAACACAACTGAGTGCACCTGTGTAACAAAGCTGCAATGGTTAAAGAACACAGGTTGTTAACTGATATAAAGCATTATTCAACCCATTGGCTATTAATTGGAAAGACAGGGAAAGGCTGAAGCAACAATGGCTACCTTCCTTTAACCGGACTCCAGTCTAAACATCATTCTTTCTGTTCTGTTATATAACTGCAGTGTATTTGATTTTTTTTTTTAAATGGAGTTTTACAAGTGGTGGACTAAAACTGGGGGGAAAAGTCACTTGCTTGCAATTGCATCAGTTTGAGTGAAAATCCCTGCTTACATTATGCTGTTGTACATCCTCCAGCAGCACATTCCTGGCTCTCCACACAGCCAACTTAAAACAAATATAAAATAGAAAAAACATAAAAACTCCAAAAGACTGTCATTAAAAATGTTGAAATGAGACTTTTTATCCAACCCTTTTATTGAATTTGCTGTGAATACAAGAACATAAGAGGGCTATCATAACTTTTCAAATGCTGGCCTATGAGATTTGTTTACATTCTTATTGTGTATAAATGTTGAAGCCAAAGAGGCTTAACTTTCAGAGAACAGGGTACAGAGATATAAACCTAATTCAGCTTGTGTTAAGAGGGATATGTGTGTAGCGCTTAACCCGTGGGGGGAAAAAACACTGATTTTGCTTTGAAAAATATGGATTGCACTTATCCTTTGTGATCAGCTCAGCACCTTCAACTTCACACTACATTAGTAGGACCTACACAACTTTTCCACCAGAGATCCTTCGTTTCCATTACTTTGTGCTGGCTGACCATTTGCAAAACCCTACAGTGACTTCAGCATTTGTTTCACACATAACACTCTCAGCCTGAGCTGCAGGCCTTAATATACAATCCTGACACCAAAGAAGCAAAAAGTCTTGGGGCTGTAGAGCTGAGAGTTGAAAACTGAGTTAGGAACACATCTAGAAATGTAAAAAATTTGAAAAATTTTAAGAAATAAAATCTAGAAAGGTACACTTGAGGGAGATTTCTGTAAAATTCATAAATTATGTAAATTAGGCAAGTCATTTTTCCATACCTTGGCCTAAACGTCTGATGCTAAGACTCTTTGATGCATCTGACTTGTGGAAGCAAAATAGATTGCCCATTCATGCACTGCAGAGAGAATTCCTTTCCTCTCACCTAAACACACCTTTTCAGCAGGCAGCCAATCATTTCATCCCCCCAGAAAACTCGGATATCAGTTTTTCACAGAAAAAAAATGTACATAGCCACATCAGCCTTTCACCAAAGGAATGTCATCTGACGTCATGTATTTGGGATCGGATTTCTTCCTCCTCTTTCTCTCTCCCCCTGAAAAAAGTAAGCGCGTGCATGTGAGTATGTGCGCACGAGTGTGATGTCTTAAGTTATTTTTTCCCCCTAGCCTATATTCTCCAACGTGCCCACTGGATCCAGAGCCAACAGCATGGGGGTGTGCGATCCCCA
>JAPMOB010109652.1:0-20283 GCA_029875015.1 Lepomis gibbosus
GTGTGTGTGTGTGTGTGCGTGTGTGTGTTTATGCGTGCACATGCACACGCCATCCAGACAGATCAACCTTCTGCCTCTGGTGTCATAAAATGTGATGCTGCCTTGGGGAATTAGCCATGTTAGCATATGTATCTGTAAAGCCTGTCAGAGTGAAATAGGGTTCAAAACAGCGTTGGGAGGCAGGAGACATGTACACAAAGAGGCAGTGTGTCTTAAATCGTGTGCCTGTGTCAAAAAAAAGAGGCTCAGCAGCGAAGGATGAGAGATGGCAACATTTAAAAACTTTTTTTTTCACCTCTCTTTGCCAAGTTCTTAGAAAGTGTGGTTTGTGTTATATGTGTTATGTGTATGCCTGCTTTTATGTGCATTTGTGCAACACACTCATATGTCACATTTCAGACAACATGGCCGTCCTTACCAATCCCTCCTTCATTCTTCCTCTCCTTTCATCTCTCCTTTTTTACTACAGCAGAAAAAGGTTCTTCATGACCCTTTGATGCAGGATTACTGGATTAAAGAGCAGGGTAGCTGTGCTAATCTGCTGCATTAATCTACTAACAAGTGTTTCAGCTGTGACATACAACAGAGCCGCCTGTGACATGTAAAGTATAGAGTTAGAAAAACGTGTGACACTTTCAATGACACCCCCCCCCATTTCTGTCACTTCTAATCTAGCCTGCTTTGCATGTTTTTTGTTGTGTTTTTAAGCTTCAGCTAGTAGATAGTTTGCCATTCAACCTTAAATGGCAAGAGTAAATATGTGACATTTTGTGGAGATCTAAAGTTTACATCATGTGTCGGAGCCAGGCTTAGGAGGGCATCTGGAGTGGCTGTGTTGCCAAAGCAAAGTGCTTTGTCTTCATCACTGTTACAATGCATTCGGGAAACATTTTCAAATGTTGTGCATTATTGTCATTTACCCGTCTTAGTCCAAATAATGCAGTTTGGGGTGCAAAGACAACATGAAAACATATTGCAATACATAAAACAACATCAGCACAGCACAGATTTTAGATGATAAATGAGTAGAGTAATTACTTCACAGAGGGATCTGCTTGTGTAAACAGAACATCAGTTCTGTTTCAGCCTGTCTCCATTTTAGTGATCTACATTATTTGTGCTGTGAGTTCCATAATTTCATGGTTAACCATACTTAATGTTAATGAAGTTACTGGTTAGGAAGACTTTAGAAAATTGCATTAAAATAGCTGTATTTTAAAGCATGTAATTATGTTTTTTTTGTTTGTGTTAAGAAAGAAAATCTAAATTTTAAATGTTTGTTCATCTTGCACTAATGACAAAAGCCAGTCGAATACACGAATAGTCAAAGTAAAACCTTTATATAATCAGGAGTCTGGATTGTAAGGTTTCAGGCAACTGTGAGGAAAGAAAGAGAACAAACCATACATTATTAAAATATTTAACTGAAACCATGACCTTTATAAATATTCTCTGCCTGTCTGACTGCAATATTGTTAGCAGCATTTTCCTCTGATTTAATGTCAAAGCTATTTAAACACAGGGCTGCACACTACTGCAGATAAGAGGTATTTTCTGCACTAGGCTACTGAAAAAGTTAACTTTAGAGATAATGGATGGTATTTATTTATTCAGATGCGCCTTGAAAACAAACCTTAATGTAAACTATACACAAGAAATACTTGATAAAATACATTCTATAGTGGACACTGTTTCTGGTGGATTCAACATGTTAAAGAAAATTATACTTATGGTAGTATAATACATATGGTAGTTCTAACCACAGTATCCACAAGGCTCATTCATTGAAAGCCTTTAAATGGACCTTTAAATAGCAATTTTGCATTGCCCTTCCATAAAGTTAGGTTACAGATTTAAAAAAGAAACTTGAAGCAGTTGAGGCAGCTATATTGTGACTCAATTCAGTAGCATCTGCCAGTATACAAGCTTCCTCCAGAGCCAGAAGACATTTTCAAAGTTTTTTGGGTTTTTTTTACTGCTAGAGCTTGTGATAGGTAAACTGAACTTTATGTTTAAAATCAATGGCGTGCTCCCTTGATATAGTTCTTGTGGTGACTTCTGAGTCACTAATTTAGTTTTTACAAAGTAGTAGTATGACATATGTTGGATGTGCTCAGCTGTGATATGGTGGATTGTTGACTGCAAAAGTGTTTGCAAATTTGTTTGTATGGTGCTAAACATGAAGGACATGTTTACAGAAAACATTACCCTAAGCCCAAATCTAATGTTTCTCTTGATACCTTCACTGCTATGTTGCCTTATAAACCTATTAATTACATGAAAAGGTATTGTGTGTATGCACGAGAGAGAGAAACAATGAACAATCAATGGAATTTACACTAAGCAGCTGGATAGTTTTTCTGTGTGTCACATCACTATAAACTCTACACCAACTGGGCCTTTCTCATGGTGGCCAGCACACAGCCATTAAATGTTTTAACAGGACCCTGGTCAGTGATTGGAGCACACTTGCTGAGTGGCAACATTTCATAATTGCCATTCAGAGTTACAACCCATGTTGTTTTACACCCCACTATAACTCAGCCATGTGCTGAGTGGGTTAAATCCAATGGGTGTAAATGAGCAGTGTACTGTACTGTATGGTGATATACACGGAGTGTTGTGTCAAGTGATTTAGGTACATTAAGTAGTACGTCAAGACTTGAGTGATTATTTAACACAGCAGAGCTAATCCGCCCAAAGCAGAATTGACTTGTGGCTTGTGGAGGCCATGGCAATGATTTTTGCTTTGGTTTATAAGCAGAAATACAGTGTGCATTAAAACCGTGATCTTTATTTATTTAGAACTACAACTTGGGGATTGATTTTTCAGAAGTGGCTTTGAAAGAATAAAGATTCTGCTCCACTCTAGCCAAAACAAAAAAACACAGTATACAGTAGTACTTTTGACCATGGCATCCAAAGCAAAGCATGTCCAAGAACCCAAGAACATATTTTCCCAGTGTGCTTGTAATGCAGATGTCAGCCTGTCAGAGCTCACAATGTCTGAGTGTCTCATAGTGCATCAGCAATAAAATAGGATCCAATAACAAACATGTATTCCATTAAGTTGTAATGATAGAGGCTTGGTTTTGTTCAGCATTCCTTTCCTTACAGGAAAAGAATTGGTAAAACAACCAATTGTTATTAACCCACTGTGAATGTAAGGTGGTCAATGGGTGCACAGTAACTGCTGAATTCAGAAATGTTTTTGATGATGTTATCACCCAATAAGTAAGCTAAAAGGAGATCAGTTCAATTATTTGATGTTTTGTTCTTGAAATTTCTAGTCCTCTTACTGAGTTAAAAACCCTCACTGAAATGGTTTTCTAGTAGTCAAGACTAGAGAAACCTTTACTCAGTTCAGTATGTTTTCCCAGAGGTGTCACAGCATGGAGAATGTCTTCTAATCTCAGAAAAACGGCATAACAGCTTCCAGAGAAACTGGAATAAATGATTTGCGCATTGAAAACATTAAAAACAGCAGGTTTCTCCAGCACAGTGACTTCAGAGCTGTTAGAAGCCACATACATCCCCAATAAACCTATTCATGGTTCCATTTGCGATGGGGGAAAAAAACGTATTCATGCGCTGGTCTGCTACAGATTTCCTGTGGAGTCAAAAACTTGATTGCACTGCATTGTATGGCTTTTACTCAGAAATGCTTCCTGGAGGAGTGGAAAAGCTTTTAAACCCTGCAAGGCTCTGCTAGGCATGGCTGCCCACTCCATCTCCGCAGTGGAGGACTGAAGAAAACACTGGTGATTCTGTGAAAAGATACGGTGATAAAATGTAGCTTGTGGCTTTTTTTATTTTGTCCAACAAAAGAAAAGCTCCATTCACATGTTGGCTCACCACCCGACTCCCTGCCGAGTTTAAACTCATACAAGAGAAGACTGGTATCAATCCATTATATCTTATAGAGGGAATTAGAAGATAATTAAGTTTAGTAATATAATCCATATATATTGAATGGGATAGTATTTACATCATGTTACTGGTGTAAACTGCAGACTGGATTCTTTCAGTGTATTGGGGTTACTAGAATTGGATGAGCACATCAAATGGAAACACGGATCACAGCAGTGCTGCACAGTGTTACTGTATATAGCTGAGGTGTAGACATGGAGACTACAGAAGACCTGTTTTTTGTTCTACAAACCAGTCCCCTAAAACTAAAACCCTGCAGCAGTAAGGCAGGGCATCTGTGTTTACGTGTTTGTAAAGAGAGAGGAAGATGGGAGATGGTTTGCATGTTGCGGAGCGGGAGGTTGTTGTAGTTTACTACTTGCCATCGCTTCATCTTCATGTGTGTTTTATTACATTTCTCCACAAACAACAGTCATTTATAACTTTACCTTTCATAAGAATGGCAGCAAGAGCCATTTATATGAGTAATTATCCCCACTTACAGTTGCATCCTTGTTTTACCTCACACTGATGCATGACATGTAGCATTACTTCAGAAATATGGGTGTGCTCTATATCCGTTTGTGCGCCGGGAGTGTATGTGTGGTTTTGTGTGATTATGATAAAAAAGAGGGATAAAATGACACATATCTGCACACACTTACACACACATACACAAAACTGTCTAGCCATTTGGAATGCAGGGACCCAAATCTACTGGATTTAATGAAGAGATGGGAGATTCTAAATATTGTGTTTAATTTGATTTAGCATTTTCATGAGCCTGTGCCTCATCCTCAAATCACTTTAAGATGTTTAGAGTCATAGCAACTCATCCACTGCTTACTGCTTACGCTCAATCGTTCGGCCCTCGCTGCTAATGAATGCGGGTGATTTCCATAAAATATTCTTAAAGAGGTCCATTATTATTACCATAACGTTTCATCTCCCACCATAGCTAAACTTCAATCAGTTTTGCATTTGAAATGCATTAAATGTCTCCATAAACTCTTCTAATCTCTACCCGAGTCATCTTTCTTCTTTAACTGGTATGTGTAGAAAGGGAAACTAATATTAAAGACATTAATTACACTGTTTCTGTCCCCCCCCCCAAGCCCTCTCTTTTGCCGCTTATTTCTGATTGGAAATTTGAGTCTCATCCAGTGTTTCAAAACAAGTGTGTAATTATGTTGTTTATCAGAGCGTATAGTTGTATTCCTCTTATGATGTTTTGGGTTAATTACTCCAAGGCCTTTGATGCACATGCTCACATGAAAACTAAAAAAACATATTCATTTTGCACTCCAACAAACCTGCCTTGCTGAGCTGATTGCTTCAATAGAAATTAGTGTGTTGCTGGTATGGAGCTGTGGTCTGATGTCTTCATTTAAACACCAATATCCACAGCATCACTACGCAGTTGTTTAGACAGTAAAGTATGACAGATGTTTCCTCTTGGGACTGTGCTATGTTCTTGTAGTCCTGCAGACTACTGTTATGGCAGATTTGTTTAGCTTTTTTTTTCTTTCAACCAGTCTACTACTTTGCTCAGTCTGCCGTTTACATTGTGTCTTGGGTAGAACAATCTTGACTGCAGCTTGCAACTTTGTTAAAACTTATGCAGATGAAACCAGTCATTTCTCTTGTCAACAAGAAAATGTGGGGCCTTTTTTCTCTTCAAGTCTACTTTGACCTGACCTGAGGGAATCTCTTTAATCGAACTGGATTATGTTTCTGTATTTCTGTGTGTGGAAATGTACAGTATTACCTTAAAAGCAATGGTTGAAGTGGAACAACATCTGCCTTCATACTCCTGTGATGATTATTAGGATGATACCTGTGCTGTTGATAATAATAATAGTGATGAAGATGGTTGTGATCTAATGTGGCATTTGTATTCTGAACCTTCTCACCACCTTGAACTTCCCTTTCCTGTGCTCTTTCCTGCTTGAGCTTGTAAACCGTTTCCTGGCTCTCTCTGACACACTTCCATTGTCTGGGAAAGTTGTTTACTTGCCTGAATATGTCTTGGGTGTTTTTCCTCTTCGCCATCAGGTGTCACTCTTGTGCTGTGCATGTGCAAGCTTGAAAACACAGCTGTGGTGTGAAAGATGTATTTTCAACATTTTAATTTCAACAAGTCACATACTGGAGGATGAATTAAAATCTCCCTTATTTAAAGGAGATGTTTTATGGATTTCTGGAATGATGTAATGGTGTTAAAAAGAAGTCAGCACATAAAGGAATATTAAACCTGTACAATTACATTAATGAAAAACAAACCGATTGTAAGGATTTTACATTACTAGAGTGGAATTATCATCAGTTCATCTGACTTAACACAGTGCTTTAATGTGCAGGATTATTTTGTATTCTGTTTCATTTAGTCTTGTTGTTACTCTCTGTTTTGTTGTTTGTTTGATTTGGTGTAGAAAAGTCTGTTTAGATGTTCTGTTTTAGAACAAATGTTGAATTACTTACAGCAGGCTGACACCCATCACTCACTCTACACATTATATTGCCCCTTAGAAGTCCATTCAGGGCACAATATCACACATGCCTAAGAATGAAACACATGCATATGTGCATATGCATAATAATATCACACTAAATATGCTTTGAGTGAACTCCATTTTCTGTAAAATCACTTAAAAAAACTAATTTGCTATGCCCAGTTTCTACTACTTTCACTGTTTTCTCTGCATTTCCAGATGACATTGAATCAAAGGCTGATGATGGAAACACTGACGACAAGACCCTTCAAGAGCAGCCAGGTGAAGAGGTAAATATACAGCAGTATCCATAATGGATTATTAGGAGCTAGAAATGGCATCTTTGTAAAGAGATGTAGGTCTACAGTCTGTCTCATTAGGGCACGCAAATTGCTTGACATGAAGTCAGTCCTTCTCTCATGATACCTGGAAAAACTAGAACAACCTTCTAAAGGGTTTATTATACTAGTTTGAGATGCATATATTTTTGTATCTATGCGCCAAAATGTCTATTTGAACCACATTAGCATGATTATTTAAGATACAGAATTAATATTATCTGTATTCCATAGTTATATATAGACTTTGATTTGTATTTGTACTAATACTAATGTATTGCAATTATATCATCATGTAATAAATATCAGCCAATGATTACATAATAATAAATACCTATTGCTTTATATACCATGGAGCATTAGGAAGCCCATATGTCTGCTGGTTCTCCACTATGTATTGCATTTTGATTGACATGCCATAAAAAGGGTCTTGAAAAAAATACATAATGCTTTGGCTCCACTTGATTTGTAAGTGCTCATGACTCAAAACGCTGCCACTCTCTCACAGAGAGAAATATTGTAAACAATCCAATTACACTCTATGCCTGTTAAAATATTTAGAGCCATAAATTGTTCCTCTGGTATTATTGCATTACAGAAACCTGCAGATGATGAAACTTCCGCGAGCAAAGAAGAAAATAAGGAGAACGAGGAGACAAATGGTCAAAAAGAAGGAGGGGAAGAGGAGAAAGAAAATGAAGAGCAAAATGATGAAAATGAGGTAGAGGCAACAGCGGCATCTGAGAAGAAGGATGAGGGTAAGAGTGAAGGGCAGGGGTTCAGCAATAGCAACAGTGATAAGACCTTGGGCAGTAAAGAGAAAGTGGATGGAAGCCATACATCTTCTGAGGGTGAAAAGAATGAGCAAGGCCAAAATATAGAAGAAGAGAAGGAAGATAAAGACGGTGGAAATGGGGAGAATAGTAGTAAGGACCAAGTTAATGATGTAGACACGGGAGAGAAAAAAAACAGCGATGACCTGGGGAAAACTCCGTCAGATAACGAGAGAAAAGAGAGCGATGGCAGCAGAAGTAGCAACAGTAACCAGGAAGATGTGAGCAAAGAGGGAGCTACCAAAGAGTCAGGAGAAGAAGAGAGACAGATGAATGGAGAGGTCAGTGGAGAAGATGATGATGTGGAAAGTGAAGCAGAGCTAGACATGGGGGAGACACGTTCAGCCAGTAGCAAAGATGCCACAGCAAATGGAGAGAATGGGGATGATGATGATGATGATGATAATAATGACAATCAAGATTAAAGCAAGAAAGTGGATGATTAGGAAAGAAAAGTACTTGAATGAGCAGTGCTGAAAATATTTAGTATCTAAAAATAATGAAGGTGGCAGAGCAAATTCACAGAAAGCAAAGCAAGGCATATAAAGAAATTTTACTAGATGACAGAATCTGGACTAAAAATAAACAATGTTTCAATGTTGAGCAGATGATTGTTGCGTCTGTCTATAAATGATGGAGACAGAGGTGCATATTTATAAGTAAGTAATAAATGCAAATCATCATTAAAAAACATTTCAGGTTTGTATTAAAGAGCTATTTGTCAAAACATTATTCATAACTTTCATGGGAGAAACATAGAAAACAAATAAAAGCTATAGTAATATATTCTTATTTTTCAAGACATACTGTTTTCCTTTTGGGCTGCTTTATTGTTTCAGTCTGTGAGCACTGTAGTGAGTGACGTTGGGAAATTAAAATGTAGTTACAGTCATGCATTCGTTGGACAATATATGTTTAAAGGGGCTATGTGTAGTTTTTAGCGGCCTCTATCAGTACGGTTTCGGATTCAAGCACATGGCCAAGCCAAAACAGTCCGACACAGTTGTGTATCTTTCACCGGAGGCTCAGCAATGTCAGCACAGCTAACTTTATTGGATGATAACGAAAAAGGTTAGTGAGCTAGACTGATTATTATAAAAATAAGATTGTTGCCACAATTTATAATAGCTACAATAGCTAGATTGTAGTAAGTAGCGTCACTGTAGTGTTCTGCATCGTCATGTAACATTATTGTCTGTTATGTGGGTCACGGAAATTACAGCTACTGAGACTGGCAAAGAAGCTGTGTACCTGACTATCAGTAAAACAACAATAAATCTAAACTGAACATTATGAAGCAAATAATGGTAGATTCATGCTAACAATAGCTGGCTGCTCCCGCTTTGCCTCACCATTGGTTTTAGAAGCGAATTGTTCCACATTTGCTTTGTACCATTACATCATCATGCGTTGATATAATACTGGTTGTACACAATATAATAATATGGATCCTGTTTGCTGGTGAAGTAATGTGGCAAGCAACACTATAGTATTTTACAATGGATAACCTTAGCCAGCAAGTTAACATTATCTAAGTTGAGCCAACTAAAGCACAAAAACACAATATAACCTATTTCACAATTTCACATGCTTTGCAGTAATGTTAGTTTACCTGTCAAATAGGAGGAAAACCAAAAGAGGTGGTGTTTTCGCTCAACATTGATCTGATTCTCGTTTGGCCTGATGGGCTTCAGCACATTAACTTTATTGTTGTTCTTTTGCCTTGATGTTAGCATACCGAATTTAATTAGCTGCGGTGTTCTTACTCTGTAAAGTTCAGAATCAGTAGGCAAGAGGCTCGGGAGCATGCATATATGAAATTTGACCCAATTTTTTCACATGTAACGCAGAAAAGTGGCTGTTCCAAGGGACTGAGAAAGCATGCTTTCATTTTTATGTGACTTTACAATGCGTTTGCAAATAGACAGGAAAAAAATGATTTATTGATTTCAATAAATAAAACAATATGTAGCCCCTTTAACTATATATAGTCCTTTTAACAGGGAGGTTTATACTAACTGTTCTTGTTTTTAAAGATGTTTTTGTATGTATGGTATTTTTTGTCTTTTTCCCAAAGTGAGTGATACAAATTTACTTTTAAAGTAAGTACAATAAGCTATGTTTGATACAGTAAGCATACTGTATGTGTCTGAATGTTCATCTAAATCATATAATTATGAATACAGTTTGGAAGTCTTCTCTGTAAAGCTGTTGGAAATCATGATGTTTCAACATGTAGCCCCTATGTCTTATGTCTTCATGCACCTTTGAGATGCTTTAGTAAAACACCCTCTTTTTATCACTATTACCTCACTCTAAAGTAACTCTAATCAGATTTGTCAAAAAATAATGAAAATAAAATCAATACTTAAAGCAACATTATGTAGTAATTTTATCTAAATAAATAAAATATTTTGATGGTACACTGATTTGTAATAGGGTGAATAGCCTCTCTGTCATTACCACTCCAGGCTCCCAGGCAGGACACTTATCACAACTGCGTATTGCTTTACAGCACCAACACAACTCTTCAGCAAGCAAGTTCTTTGGAAGAAGGTAGCTCAGTAATCTCAAAAAAAGGGAGCAAGAGACCAGACTTGCTTTTAGTTGTTGGCATAAGCTAAAAGAGCTGAAAGGATGTCAAACAAATGTTGAGCTGGCCTTCTTTCTGTTGGACTAGTAAGTAATAACTCTGTTGTTGCTCTGTCTTGTGTTGTTGCGCTTTCATGATGTATGACTGTGTTAGCAAAGTTAACGACTCAATAAAATCAGACAACGGTTAACTGACAGATTTAGCCGCTAGCTATAAATCTTGAGTTGATATTAGACTTACTGAATAACACACTCAGACATTGGCGTTGTTTCTCTTAGTGCTCTTACATCGGTTTTAGCTGTGTTGGATGGCTTGCCACTCAAGTTTTAAGCAACGATATGTAACTTTTCTACCGTGAAATAACACCTCTTGGAGAGCAGTGCTGGTATCGAGCAGGCAACATAATTAGGCTCAGCACCGTCTAAGGACTTAACATTACCTAATGGCAGAGGCAAAGACACAGAAGAGGACCTTGACTAAGGAACCTAGGAAGAGAAATAGAGAATGACCTAGCTAAAGGCTCCCGGACATTGGCAAGATCTTCATGAAATAAAAGGCTCCAAAAGGCATTCTTTCTGTTGGACTGGTAAGTAATATTGCTATGTCTTGTGTCAACACTTTCTCATCTCAGGTGTCATAAATACACGCTTTGACAAAACCGTGGCTATTTTATGCAGAATGTCGAGTTGGCATGTGTATGATACACTGCAGTTTGCTGTTGCGTTGCAACAGAAACCCTACCTGTTATGTGCACTGCTGTGGGGTTAGCCGGTCAACATGCATATATTTACTTATATTTATATATATTGACTTAGGTTTAGGCACATACTTCTGTGACCGTTAAGGTTAGGGTAAGTTGCCTTGGGTGACTGTCAACACCTTGAACACAAACTTTGCTAGCTAGATTAGCGACCGAGAACTCTGCTAGCGTTTCCGATCATCCAAGGGCATCATATACAGACATGCCTGGATGCGTCTCATACACACTCACATGGGGGGGGGGTCTCCTGTACATGCAGAATTGACGTTTTGCGTAAAATAGTCATGGTTTACTCAAGCCGTATATGATGCCTGAGAATGAGAACAGGCTGCTTGTGTTGTGTGCACACTTATAGGACATCATTGGCTATATTGTACCAAAATTTACTTAAAGTGTCAAAATCAAAAGTATTATGCAGGATTTTAATGTTGTAGCTAATTGAGTTGTAGCTACTTTTCTATACTGTTCAGTGATTAAAATTACTGTATAACAATAGGTTATGTTTTATATTCTTAGGTTGTTTTAAATCTATCTATCTATCTACGTATCTATCTATACTGATATCCATTTTAGCTAACATTAACAAGTACAATATAGTTGTGAAAAGGAGCCTTTTGCAACTAATCATTATCATTAAGGAAAGGAAGGAGGCATCTTCATCCAATGTAATCAAAGGGACCAGCACGACAACATATTAAGTAACATTATTATTTGTCAAACATTAGCTCAAAATCCAGCACACAACAGAGAAGCTGTTTATGTTGTCAGGCCAATGGATCCTTGCAGCTAAAGGCAAGTATGTTATAAATCATTAAAAAAAACATCTACAGTATTGTTGTCAGCCAGTCTTTGTATGCATAGCAGTAATTTGTTGAATCAGCTTGTGTGCATAAATCTTGAGTGCTTAGAGTAATGTCTTTAACCAGATTTTCAAAACCACGCAATTTCAGACCAGTACACAACATAAAGTATATGTACTGGGAATATTGTTCATCAGGTATATTCTCAATAAAAGATGTCTCTACTTAATGTTCCAATTAGGATAATAATAATGTCTATTAATGTAAATTATTTAGGCCTATATCTAATTTAAGAAACCAAGATGTATAGGTTAGCAAGTGGCAGTCTTGAGTCTTGAACAGCTTTAATCAACAAGACAAATTTAAAATGTGATGATTTTTCCTCTCTCTTTTCCCATGAAACAAGGTTGCATAAAGCTGCTATAAACTGCTTCCCACAGGCAGGAAACTATAGTGTAAACTGTGATCTAATTCAGTGTCTATGATGGCCTCATCGCCTTCTTGTCCCTGCAGCTGTTGAAATTGGGAATCATGCAGTCAATGTGTTTGTGAGTCACCATCCCACATGGGAGAACATGGGTGAGAGAGCGGGTGAGGTAGAAGGAGAGAGCAAAGAGCAAGAGACACAGAGAAAGCCAGAGGAGGCGGGGGCTGATGTTTGTGTGTGAGTCATACAGCCTGACTGGTCGAGGTGATGAACTACAAGGTACTATTTCTGGAGTTACCATCCATTCTGTCTTATCTCCTCCCCTTGCCCCTTTTAGAGAGAGAGAGTGTGTGTGTGCGTGTGTGTGTGTGTGTGTGTGTGTGTGTGTGTGTGTGTCTTTGTGTGTATGTGGGTGTGTTAATAAGTCCCTGAATAGCATCGACATCCTTCTGCGCTCCCCCTACCTAAATGACTGAAGTGATTACTGTGATAGCTTCTACACAATGAAGGCTTAGTATGATGGAACAACATTGACTGTTTAGAGTTTTTTATTAATAAAAAACAAATCCCATAATTAATTAATTTACTAATACATTATGAAATTATTCGTTTTTCTTGTTTCTCTCCATGAAGTAAAGTCATACAATTCATCTTTAGTAACAAAAGCAAAAGTTGCTTAAGTATTTAAACCATAATGAACTAATCCTCTATCTCATGTAGTAAAAATGTTAAAGATGATAAAACATGAAGAAAAAACTAAGACATTAACTATAAAAACACTCACTTGGGTTTCAGCCCATGTGTACGACCATTTATTTTTGTTCTTAGTATTGTCAAGTGCAATGTATTATGAACCATGAAGGTATACTGATAATGAACAGTTTGATGCACATTGTATACAACTGAAGTGGGAGATTAAAATGATGAAAACAAAATAATATGTGGATATTTCAATTTTATTGTGTTTGAAAAATAGACATAATGTATATAGACATTGATATATATTTCTTCTTTATCCAATCCGACCAATAAGTACAGTGTACTTGTAATTATTTACTGGGAGAATGCACTGTTACATTAGGAGACACTTGTACTGGGAGACCATTTTTGTGACGGTCAGATGAAGAGCAGAAAAGTATCCGTTCTGGATTTCGGGATTGAAATGCAGAACTCAATGGTAAATATAATGATAAAAAATAAACTCACAATTCACAGCATAGAACTACAGGTCAGCACATTTATTGATCATTTAATAACACTCTGATCATTCTGGAGGGTTTGTTTATAACAGCTTGTTTATAACAGCTTTTAATCTCCTGGTTTTACTTCTTGTACTGTAGGTTTGCAGCTTAATAGTTGTTGGGTAAGTTCCTTGAAAATGTCTTAATTACTAATATATTGTTCCCCATAGTTATAGCTATGTGTTTATGTTGTAGACCAAATGTGTTAAAAAGACATCACAGATTTTTTTCAAAGTAGAAAGACAGAAAAGAGGATGTTTTGGGAATAATATTAAAAGGTCAACTTACATGAACATTATGTAGCCAGCATTAGAAATTATTTAATTTTATACAGTAAGTATCTGGTATTGTTGCTGCGTGGATTTGACGAGGAGAAATTGTTTGGAATGACCTGCAGCATTGATGCACAGTAGGAGGCATGTAGCTTGATGCTGCTTGGCCTGCAAATACTGCAACTACTTTGTTCCAACCAATTACAATAATAAAAAAAGAAGCTGCATTTTTACAGTATGCAGATCAACAATCAAAATAAAAGCTACAACATTTTAAATTGTCACAATATTTAAAAGATGTTAATACACTTTTTTTTTAAAGCAGCAAAACATGACCAATATAAGCTTGTTGTGCTTGTAAGTTAGTTACAGTGTGTGAGTGCTAGGTTTATATAGAAACCTAAAATAATAAATAAAAACCCTTCATGTAAAGCCTGTTTACACATATTGTATGCATGTGAATATTCAACCAGTCAAAGAAAAGCTTTTATGATGCAACATTTCACAATTTTCTCCAGTATTACATATTGTATACCGTTCAGCTTATTTTAACATATCCTATGTAGTTTCAAGTTTTGAGCACAGGAAGGCAGTTATATTATCTAAAGCATCTGTGGATCCAGACAAACTGAAAACAATGATCACTGTCAAACATGATGTAGCTGAGGTGATCTCATGGGAGAGCTGAAAGTGCCCCCCACCTCCCCCTTTATGTAACACATCTCTCACGTTGCATGTCTCTTTCGAAGCACCCTCACTCCATCTTCATTTTAACAGCATCTGCACATCATTTTACCAACTCATGACTACTAGCTGACAACGATTTGATTCAAAATGTTGCAAAAAGTGCATGCTTGGATGGATAGGCAGGTGTGTGTCTACACAATTGCATTTGTCACAGGGGGAGATAGAGACAAAGAAAGGAAGTGAATGGCCAATTATGTTTTGTTGGATAAAAGTAGGTAGAATGTGGTAGAATGCCTTATTTGCTTTATGTAGAAAGTAACCTGTTCAATTCAGATTTTTTTCTGTCCTGTCTCATCTATTGATCCTGTCTGAAGATTCACTGAGGAAGACAAGGTCAGATGCCTAATAAGACAGAAGAAAATGTCAGTGTGAAATCTAGCCTTGAGGTCTGGGCTATTCAGTGATTATTTCTAATGTTTTCTGATAATGTGTGAACTTGTAGCGAAGTGGCTTCTCTTGCATGTAAGCAGTACTAAGTATTCATAAACCAAAGCACATGTATTCATATTGTGCAGTTTTTGATTGACAGTGCTCACTTTGAGGGCTGTAATGAAGTTATGCTACATATACGTACATGTACACACAGTACACACAAAGTATTCTGTACAGAGGAACACTCATCCGCTGATCCCCTTTTAGGCAGTGGGCAGAGATAATGGTTGTTGTTATCAGTGCTTCTTTTGATCATTTCAGAGAATGGGGGCCAATCACAAATAACTTCAAACAACACTGCATCTGTTGCTCAACACCCTCCAGCAGTAACACCATCCTTATTTAGAAAATGTGAATCCTCTCGACAGAAAAATACTCAGTGGAAACTACAATGTTTTTGTTCAGCGGCTGTGTTTTATTGATTTGTTTCTGTGGTTTTATTTTCTGGGTAGGGCTCCAGACCTGCATGTGCTTGCTTTTTTCATTACTATAAATTTGATACAACTGATGGCTTAAACTTTTGCTCAGCTATAGCAACTTTATAATCTTAAAAAAACTTTAATAGGCAAATATAGATGAGAAACCAATCTGTCATGTAAGCTGACCTTTCAAAAGAAAAAATTTGCCCACATAGATAGAGAGACATACGCATGTTCACACTCACACAATGCACACCAATCAACCATCATACACACTTCTTCACTATATGCCTTCATCTGGACTTCTGTCAGGTCTCTGACTTTGTGGTCGTTGGCTGGATGTTCTGGACTTTAGAAAGTGTGACTGGCACCTTTCCTTCTCCGGGGGTTGGCGCTCTCATTATCGGGGTACCTATGACAAAAGCAGTTGTGCTAGGTGGAATATCCATACACAGCAGTATGGGCACAGTACATCGGTAAGCACTACACAACTTAATGCTCTACTTAAAGGTAAATATTTTATATTAATAATGGGTGCTAAGAAGACAGTAGAGAGTGAAATCTTACCAACTGTTGCGTGCAGATCTGCCAACCTCTCCTTAAACTTCTGCTGCAGATACAGTTCTTCTTTGGAGTAGCTTTTGGCAAAGGCAGACAGCAGGAGACCCACAGCCATGGAGGTGCCTCCCACACAGAACAGCACAGCACCAGTTAGCTTACAGACATCCAGTACACGGTTGAAACTGACGGCGTGGCTGTTGAAGAAAATGACACTTTGTTTTTAAAAAAAATGTACATCTCATTATAAAGCCCATGATTTACAGTGTAATTTCCTTGCATGATTCATGTGCCAGTGAGATATTATTGGTTCCTGATTGGTACTTAAATGTATGTTCAGTGAAAGAAAATACTATTATGGGACATGGGAGTAAGAATTAGGTATTTTATAGGAAATTAGTATTTTTGTATATACTGGGTACCTATGGCGTACAGTACTAGGAAAAAAAGCTGTTTGGAAACAACGGTGCTATCAACACTGATACTTTCTGCAGAGCCGATAAAGTAATATACAACTGCCATAAGAAAAAACATCTGTTTTTATTGCATTGCAGTCAATCCAAAGAACATAAGCTGGTTGGATAATTTGCCCATACAGTGGGCTAGTGGTTTTCCTGTTTCCTATAAGTATGTTGCTGTACTCCATAAATGACTAACAAGTCCTTCCATATTGTTTAGATTTTAGCTTCCTACCCCAAAACTATATTGCTGTACCCCATCAATGATGAGCACATCCGTTGTCATTTTGGAAACATAACCCAAATATTTAATGTGTATTGTTTATTAATGCTGTATGTTTTTATATATTAAAGCCCTTTACCTCACTGCACCCCTGCAGTTTTGGTGGCATATCCCAACTGTTAAATATGTTATACTATCATGACATTATCGGTTCTTGACCATTTTTTATTTCTCATTTTTTCTAAAATGCCCAATTGGTACCCCCTTGTAACCCATAGTCTTATTTGCTTTCACTGTGCCTACATTTAATTACAAGTGGGAACCAGCAAGTACTTTATTGGTACATGATTCATACAACAAAATTTCTCTGCAAATCGGTAGCTGTTTTAAGTTATTGGAATTTTGTTGTCGTTAAGGATGAAATACCAGCTGTTCCAATAGAAGTGTGTATGTTTGATCAAAGCTTTTTACACTGGCTACTCCTATAGTATAAAAAAATCAATGCATGTACATTCCACAGCAACAATATGCTCCCATTATAATCATGTGTTGGTTGAAAATACAGTACAGATTGCAACTGTTAATGTTAAATATACAGAATAGCTGTGTTATTGTATTAAAGATTACATTAACTCCCTCCCTTTAATGTAGTCTACTGTTCCTATACCTGTCAACGAAAAGGAGATCATCTTCGCCAAATGCTTCAATCCTGGTTGGAGTGGCATAACCCACCAAAACAACAATGAGGCCTGCTAACAAGATCAGGGTGCCGAACACGAGACAGACCTGGCGGGAATAATCAAGTTGCAGGATGAAAGAGAGGCTGTTAATGTTCTGTAAAGAAAAAGTCTTGTTGTAATCACCAATCATTGCTTGCAGTATTTTACAATTACAATACGATGATCCAAATAACAGCAGGTGGTTGTGTTTGAGCAAAACTGAAAGTTAACCTCACCTTCCAGAGTAAAGAGCTCCACCGGCTAGGCGATCTCTGAATCTGAAAATCTTCATCACGTTCCCAAATAGAAGCTGTGCACTCCTCATAAAACTGGATAAGAGATCATAGAGATTTATTTTTACATTGCAATATGGAAATTGAAACCCACAGGAGATCAAGATCTAAAACCCCAAGTTTCAAACAGAAACAGTCAAAAGTAAGTAAAGAAAAGTGATTACAACTGTGAAGATAAAGCGCTTGTGATAAAAGAGAATTGCTGATAATCGTTCTAATACCCTATACTTCTCTCTCTCTCTTTTGTATGGGTATATACTGTATGTGTGTGTGTGCATTGTACCTGGTGTAGGTAGGACCGGACTCCATACTGCTGGCAGTTCCTGCTGCTGGCTTGAGCTTGCTCACCATACTCCGACCCACAGATCTCTGAGCAAGAAGTCATCCTTCACATCTGCCTACCTGCATGAGGACACACAGATACACATACATGCATGAATGCATTATTGCACACACGCTTTAAGAAACCATTCATTTGTTTGTAGCTGGAGAGTGTTTGTTGTGGACAAACACTATCCAGCTTTTACCCATGGATCAACACGTACACACACACACATGCAGTACATTTATACATTCATACACACAAGCATGGACCCTCACACACAATGCTAAAAAGTTATGTAACATTGTACTGAAGGCATGGGTGCCTCAGTACATTAAGATTAATGATGCATTCTCTTTGTCTGCTGTTATGAAATAAGCCATGAAATATTACATTAGACAGAGAGTGCTGACATACACAGACTAATACCTTCTTTTCTTTTCATACTGTGCTTTATGCAAAAGGTATACATCAAAGCCCCTATGTGTTGTGTTGTACATTAAAAATAACACACTATATTTAGTAAGTTGCAATTCACAAGGTTTCATAAATAAAACCTCAAAAATGAATTGTTTTCCAAACAAAGGAATACATCCCACAATACATGTGTGTTGTGTATGTGTGCCATCAAATTTTATCAAACTCAAAATATATCTTTTGAATTTGATATCGGACATGCAGCAGAAACTAATTTAGCAAAACTCGTGTTTTGACATAAAACTCTTTCAAGGAATCTAACTAGCCTTTTTATTACAGCTGTACATACATAACAGCATGTATTATACTGTACATGTTACCCTTTTCTTTCTTTAGTTGTAACTCCTGAATTCCAATAAAACAAGACAAGAAAACATCTACTCTAGGAAACGTTATTTTACACACACTTGCAATTCCCCCTGTATCCATTTGAGATCCAGCGGCATTTCACAGCTCAATTCCTCTATACAAACAAATATAACTGTGTTTCAAGTTTTCTTAAGCTAGAACTAAATTTCAAGCCCTTTTTCTGTTGCGCTACAACAGAAATTACAACAGAAAAAAACTGAGGACACACATCTCAGCATGAAATCATTGTACATTATACGATGGGCAGGGTGAATACTTGATTCAGATTGACTGCAGGATGTCCATTATTTCATGATATTGACCTTGAATCTTGCTTGCATAACGTTGAATGATTGTTTTCAGGTATTAGTCAATTCCTCGGGTGTTAGGAGGGAAACAAAGTTATGGCTTGTGAAAACTTTGGATTTTGATTACAAAATGCATGCATGACAATATACATTTATGGTCTTAATGTTTTTCTTTGGTAAGTAATCTTGTTATAAGCAGGATCATGTCCTTCTAGATGTCCATTATCAGAAATGAATGGACGACAGGTGTGTTGGACGATTGCCTTCGTAGAGTCCATTGTTGGGCATTATCCCTTACATATTTTGTGTTTCAAAAGCTGCATTCTGTGCTCTTATGACAAATGTGGCAAATGCGTGAAGGAAGTTATCTAAACAAAGACGTAATATTTGAAACTGATGTGACTCACCAGATAAAATCCTAAAACAAAACCTTAGCTTTGTAGTTCCGTTATGTAAATCAACAAGATGATGTAATGTTACATAATGTAGCAGAGGTCACAAACATCTCTAGAAAAAAAAAAGAATGATTGACTTATTAAAATAATGTAGGTAATACACGTAGGCTTGTATCTGGAACCACTTTCTGTAAACTAATCAGGGTACTATCTACACATCTTTATAAAGGTGAGTAGTTGTAAATAATATTTGTCCAGTTTACTGCTGCAAGATGTGCAGTACTAAAAGTGAAACATGACACTGAACATGAAAAGTGTTCAGTGTCATGTCGGAGGAAATTTGAGGGACCTGAGCACAAAAGAACATCTAAACATCCCTTTAGCGACCCTTGATTCACGGTTGACCTGTTTCCTTGGTGATAATGTCTATCAACACCTCAGCACCTTTGTCACAAGCTAATGTATGTTGTCATTCCATTCTACATACTACATTTGGAAAGTGTTTCACTTGTATAATTTGCCAAACATGAATTCACACTGTATTTGGGAAATATCATGGTTTCAGTCAGATACTATAATATGTGATATGTGATGAGTGAGATGCTGCATTAAGATGAGGCAGACTGTTCCTGGCACCTCATGCTAATCAAATTACTGCTTAATTTGTACCTGCTAAGGACTCTCATGAACATCTTGCTCTGCCCAGACGCTGCAAACTCTGCACCCATATCTGCATAAATTCAGGAAGGCTGAAATATTCGTCATCTCGCCAAATAATGAAAAATGCAATAATTAGTAAATATATGCATGTACATAAGTTCAAGGACACTGATTAAAAAACACGTTATTAATTAGAATAGTTAGCCGTAGTAGTAGTTTGTAGTAGTAGTAGTAGTATGTGTGTGTGTGTGTATATATA
>JAPMOB010109742.1:0-10943 GCA_029875015.1 Lepomis gibbosus
TAGCTTTGTCTTTGGCTGACAGTGATCTCTTTAAATATTACATGAAAGATGCAAAATATTTGACAAAAACAATAAAACTAAACACACCCAAATCTCAAAGGAAATTTAGATACCGTATGAAACATTTGGAAACACTCAGCAAACAGTATACAGGAACTACTCAGCTATTCGCACAATGTGCTCTTGAAGTAGTTATTGGAGGCAAAGTCCTTGAGGCTGTAATAGAGAATAGAAATGTAGGCTACCTCTTGGGGAGCTTCGACATATTTGGGACGAGCTACTTTGCACATGGAGGTGCAGTGCATACACAAAATGAAAGGAATCAGAGGCAACCATTATTAATACCAAGAATGCAACTTAAGTATTGATCACAATTACTGATCAAGCCTTTCTTTGCAGTTTTTCTTTTTCTATAACTACCAAATTATAAACAACAGTGATGATTAATTAACACCTGATCCATCTAAACTGCTGCTGACTTACACCCCACATTGTTCCTGTTTAAATTTTTATTTTATTTCCAAAATGTGACACTGACTTTAGTGGATCACACTGTGTGGTTACCCTTATTTTTTGGAGTGTGTGCGCATCCTTGACCTAAATGTGGCTTTAAAAAAAATGGCTGTGTTTGATCCACAGGAGCTGTGCGGAGCTGCTGCTCTTACTGCCCCAGCATGTCCCTGGTGCCTTATGGGAGGAGTTTCAGTCCTCCATGAAGGTCAGTATCCCCAGGGCTGTTCAGAGACTTTTTCTGAGGCTTATCTTTGCAGCGATAAGCAAATAAAAGTTGTTTAGTGATTAGAATGCATTTGGTTTAGCTCATCATTGGAAAGTAGTATAAATAGCTGGGCTGAATGTTTGGATCAGTTGGTTCTCTTTACAAGAATGACATTTCATGAAATATTCTGTTCACTGCTGCCTTTGAAGAAATTTAAACTGTTGAATGGTGACAAATTCACTACAATAACATTGTTCTAACGATGACTTTAGATTCTTGACTGGCTAACACTGATGAGTCACTGAAGATTTAGTAATTTACTTACTACATATTTATTTATCTTCTGTTGCAGTTGGCACAAAGCCTTTTACAAGAAAGTGGGAGCACACAGCTTTGCCTGCTCTCGGTTCTGGCACAGCAGGATGGCGTCTGGTCCAACACCACACTAAGCAGCATCCTCTCCAATCAAATCCCTCAGCCTGAGCAAGGTTAGCTCTCATTTGGTTTGAAGACGCACCACGCTAACTTGTGCAATTGCGTGAAATTATAATTATTCAGTGTTTGTATTATAATCTCTATCTGCAGTTTCTCATCTTTTGTCTCTTGTCTTCTACTCTCTTTTTTAACGGTTTGTTTCTTAGTTCACGAGTATCTTGAGTTGGAAGGTCCCACGCTTCTGAACATGAGAATAAAGCACCTTATCAAAGTGGACAGCGTTGATAAAGCTGCTGTCCTTGCAAAGATGTGCTCAGAGTATGCCGGATATGAAGGAAAAGGAAACTTCAAACAGACCTACTTGCTCTGCATCTGCATGACAAAAAATCAGGAGCAGCTTATGGAAGAGGTAAGAAATGACACACACCAAAAGAGTTACTTGCACACAAAGTCGTTACATGTAACACTTGAACAAGTACTCTGCTTTTAAAACAACTGGACCATGATCTTATCTCTTTATCCCAGCAAACAGAAAGCTGAGGCCATTTTTTTAGTTGTTGTTTTTGTATGTGTAAGAATTATTAAAACAGATTGTACTGAAAATCAACTTAGCTAAACCAAGTAATCACTTAGTACTTGTTCGATGGCCCAGGGGTTTTCAAATATCTTTATTTGAGATCAGTTAAATTGACTGTTTCTTTGATTGTATCTTTCTAGATTGCGTCAATAGACTGTAAAGATGCTCTTGAAATGATCTGCAACTTGGAGTCAGAGGCAGATGAGAAAGGAGCTCTCTGTTTATGTTCTGCCTTTCTCAAGCGACAGCTTCTCCAAGGAGATGTTTATTGTGCCTGGTAAGTATTGCTGTTTGATTCACATAAATACTCTTCAAACACTTACTACAAATTGCCCTTTAGAATACAGTGGTTATGGAAGAAATGTATTATGCAAATGACTTTCATTCAGACCTGAAGCAAACAAAGATACCCTCACTGTGCTGATGGTAAAGACAGGCCAACTTTAGTCTCACTCACAGGAAGTTAGCTGCAGGTACAAGCCTGCCATTGGCCAACTATTTCAGTGGGAATTCTCCTCCCCTTCCGTTATCTGCATGTTGCCATTTTGCAAGGATGCGTTGTTGCATCCTGGGCTTGGCACTGCTCGAGACGATTGTGATGGGTTTAAAGAAATACAAACAAGCCAGGGTGATTTTTCCTCTATAACAGAATGATGAGGTGTTCAGCGAGACCTTTCTGGAGCGCTGGCACAGTGCTAAAATGAAGTGTGGAGATAGGTCTGGATATGTGAGACTTGGCCAACTGTGACCAAATGAGTAAGAGTATAAATGACTTGCTCTCATTAATCCATGACTGCTTTGCAAAAGCAACCATCTAGTTAAAACTGTACAAGTACACTTTTAGATAAGTGGTTTTCTGTAATCTAAATATACTATATATATATACTATAATACACTATATTATATATTATATACTATATATACTATATTTTGAATTTCAAATAAAGCTGCAACAATTAGTCAATTTAACAATTAGTCGATTAACAGAGCATTCATGGACACGTATTTTGGAAATTGATTTACCATTTAGATCATGTTTCAAGCAAAAAGACCAAACATTTAATGGCTTCATGTTCTTAGATGTGAGAATTAGATGCTGATTTTCCTTGTTGTATATGATAGTAAATTGAATATTCTAGGGTTTTTGGACTTTTGGTCAGATCAAACAGGACATATGATGATGTTCCCTTTGGGTTCTAGGAGATTGCAATGGATATTTTTCATTGTTTTGTAATATTTTCTAGACCAAGAGGTTAATTGAAAGATTAGTCAATAATAGGGCTGGGCGATAAAACAATAGTAATTATCATAATATAATTTTCCTCAATAACAGTATAGTAAATGTTGAATTCAAATTACTCAATCACTTATTTTTTCTACTAAGATATATATTTTGTTGAGGACAAAGCACTGAAAAGATTTAACTGAATTTTACTCATATGCATAGTTGTTGAATTTTTTTTATCATAGTGATTGTTTTGAATGTTCTTTGTATTCCACAAAGAATACCAGTCACATGACCCGAACCATCTGGTTTCTTCAACTTTCATTCTGGAGCAAAGATCAGCCTTTAAACTAGAAATAAATAAGCATTTGACATTTATCGTGATAATTATCAACTGATATGAAATGTTTTATTGTGATAAAATTTTTGGCCACATCGCCCAGCCCTGGTCAATAATTAAAATAAACATTAGTTGTGTTAAACAGTTGTGTTTGTGATGTTTTCCAGGGAACTCACACTGTTCTGGAGTAAGCTACTCATTCGTTTAGCGTCGTCAACTGATGCATTTCTTGGACACAGCAAAGAGATGGCTCTTCTCTGCAGAAACGTCTGTCATATTCTGTTTCTAATCAAAGTAATCCAAAATGAGGTAAGAAAATTAGTCCGCAGATTTTTAACTTATAGCAGAATCATTACACAGAGCCATTCACACCAACAATGACTCATACTACAACTAATCAAATCAATTCACTCAACTAATCAAATCCTTGGCATTTATGTTATTTTTTTATTTCCATAGGTTGGAGAGGTAGGGCTTCCAGTGTGCGTGGAAATGTGCATTCAAGCTCTGAAAATGACCTCCAGTGACCATAAGGATAGCAAGTCTACCATCTGCAAAACTATTTCCTGCCTCTTGCCAACTGATCTAGAGGTTAAGCGTGCATGCCAGCTGACTGAGTTCCTCCTTCAACCTACCATTGACTCGTATTACGCTGTGGAGTCGCTATACAACGAACCCGACCAAAAACCAGAGGAGGATGGGAGTCTACCAGTTCCCAATTCTTTACGCTGCGAGTTACTGCTGGCCTTGAAGACACAGTGGCCTTTTGATCCAGAGTTCTGGGACTGGAAGACACTGAAACGCAACTGCTTGGCACTGATGGGCGAGGAGGCAGCTATTGTGTCATCCATTGACACACTCAATGACACAGATGAACAAGAGGTGGAAAGTGCACTTGGCAAACTCCCTGAATACAGAGACCTGGAGGATTTTCTGTTAACCACTACAAATGAACTCAATGAAATCACAGATGAAAGAGAGAAAAACAGAGAGGCTAAAAAACTCCGGGAGCAGGGCTTTGTGTCTGCTAGGTTCAGAAATTGGAGAGCCTACATGCAGTATTGTGTGTTATGTGACAAGGAGTTCTTGGGTCACAGAATAGTTCGCCATGCGCAGAAGCACTTCAAAGATGGAGTGTATCTTTGTCCAATTTGTGCTGACAGTTTTGAGAGTAGGGAGGTTTTAGAGCCACATGTAGCATCGCATGTAAAGCAATCTTGCAAGGAGAGATTAGCTGCAATGAAAGCTGCTAGGAAGGTAACAAAACCACCTCAGTCCCCTAAAAGTCCATCAAAAAATTCAAAGGTTGCTGCAAAGATGAGCATTAGTCCTGTTAAAATCGAATCGCAAATTGCAGATCAATTGGCCTCTCCTGTTAAGATAGAGCAAACTACATCTGACACACACATCAGTCAAGACTGTTTCTGTCCGGTCAAAAACTGTTCCAAGGCTTTCAAGTTTTTCCGTAACCTCATGGCTCATGTAAGATCTCACAAGGACGACGAAGAGGCCATGAGGTTTTTAGAAATCCAAAAACAGAAAGTGGTGTGCCAGTATTGCAGACGGCAGTTTGTTAATGTCAGACATCTTAATGATCATTTGCAGATGCACTGTGGCAGCAAACCATATATCTGCATTCAGTTGGATTGCAAGGCCAACTTTAACTCCAATTCTGAACTTCTCATGCATAGAAAAACACATCCTGAATTTAAGGCCCAGTGTATGTTCCCAAACTGTGGCCAAGTTTTCAGTGAGGCCTACCTGTTATATGATCATGAGGCTCAGCATTACCTTACTTACACCTGCCAAACTGATAACTGTGGCAAAATATTCTACTCACAGTCTCAATTCTTGTCTCACCAAGAGAATCATAGTACAAATTATGCAGTTAACTGTCTGCCCATCACAAATCAAAACCCTCCTTTCCCTCCAAAAGTAGAAGCACCACTCGAGAGCACCCTAAGCAAAGAGTACGCAATTCCTGCAGTTTTTTGCCCTGAAAGGACTAATACAGACACATATATGAAGGAGGAGTCAAAAACAACCACATCACCATGCACATTAGCAGAGCTTGCTAAAGAAGCTGGCCCTGTAAGAGTGAAACACTCGATTGAAAGCATGCTGAATTCTGCGGAAGATCCTGAAATGGAAGAACCACAGAACTGCTACACTCCGCTGACAAACCCTACTGCAGCACCAGCTGATGTGAAACCAGCACCGGAGGCGCCTCATGCGCACAATGATGAGGCTAGGCAAGGTGAGATTCCTCCAGTATACCCTGTACCCAGCACAACAAATCCTGTGGCAAGTCAACAGGGAGAGGGGCTTAATAATGTACAGGGCAATGAAGTTTCAAAAGCGATTCCACAAGTAATTTCTCCAAGTCAAATCAAGACAGAAATTCCTTCTTCGCTGCAAGGGTACCCTTCTAGCATGCCTGCTGTAAACGCTGGCAGTGAGGAGAACTTGCATTGCTGCCCATATAATGACTGTACAAGGGCATACAGTACAAATAAAAGTCTGTCCAGGCATGTCAAGAAGCAACACCCGGAAATATTTGAAGACTGGAAATTGGCAAAGAAATATAACAAAGTGGCCAAAATTACAGCAAAAAAAGCACCATGTGGGCCAGCTTCACCTAATCCGCCCCAGAACCTGGGGAACAGGCCGTCAAATCAGCCAGGAATACTATGCAACAAACCTGGGATGAAGCAAATGGATTACCCAACGGGATGTTCAACCTCACCTTCCCAGTGTTATCCTGGATCAATGGAGCCTGTGCCTATCACTCCAATGGTGAACCCCACTCTGTATCCGTCATGGGGAAGCCCAAATAATCCCAGCGGAATGATGCATTCAGACATGTCCCAGTCGTGGTCTTCACCTCCCATAAATAACTGTTATCCAGATGCATTCAACATGAATGAGTACCCAGCTCGGAGCTATCCTCAATGGCAAGCAGACCCTTATCAAACCACAGCGCCTCTCCCATCTGATAGAGAGCCTCCAATGGCAGCTATACATGGTCCCACTATATCGCACGCTCCTTCAGATTCAAGTTTGATGTCCCAGTATGTCTCCAGTTCGTTGATGCTTGACAATGGAGGGCAAATACATAATGGAGGGCATCAATATGGACTAATGAATCCAGAGGGCAGTGGAGACAGTGTAGATATGAGAAAAAGCAATGAAAGTATGACAAGTCACTTGGATAATGGAAACAGCATCTCAACAATTGATGGCCTCCATGAAAGAAGTTACCACACTCCATATGCTCAGAGTGAAAACTCTTGTCATACTCAAAGCTCATCAGTTGACATTCCCATGAAATGTCTGAGCCCAGAGGCCCACATTGCATTTAATGCAGTAAATCAAATCATTAAAACAGAGAATATGTCCACTCCTGGGTATGAACCAATAGACAACTCAGTGGATGGCATGCTCAGTCCACACAGTGTCACTCAAACAGATTTCCCTTATGAAGAGGACTGTCTTAATGTTGACTGTGAGGCTAACCCTTCAGATGAAAAGGGCAGTGAGACTGACGTGCAGAAAGGAAAACGCAGCAGGTTGAGCAAGCGAACCAAATGGCCGGCGATCATTAAGGATGGCAAGGTCCTCTGCAGGAGATGCTTTAGAGAGTTCACAAGCACCAAGTCTCTCGGAGGTCACTTATCTAAACGATCACAGTGCAGGCCTGTAGACGAAATCGACCTAACAGCTGATCTGCCAACATCTTTTCTTGATTTTCTCAATGACCCCCATGTCCCTGACACTAACGGAGCAACATACAACGTGTCAAATGGTGATTTTTCACAGCAATCGTGTAGCTTGACCACTTTGACTTCACCCATGGTGTTGAAACAGGAGCCCCAAAATACAAATATAATGGACTATTCAAACTCCTTATCGGTTTCCTCTGAAATCCAGCAAGAGAAGCCATTAGAGTTGGCTAATTCAGCCCTCGCTGTACCTTATCAAGAAGATCACTTGATGGAAATTTCACATGCCTTTCAAAGGTTGGATTTGATTGAGGCAGCACAAGAGAAAATGCGGAGTGCTCTGTCGTTAGAGCAAAATGTCAGTCATTGTGATACAGCCCCCGACAGTGAAAAAAAAATACTGAGTAAAAATGATGACAGGCCCTCTGAAAAGGTACCTAAACCTTTTAAATGTGACCAGGATGACTGTGAGTACTCATTCATGACAAAGGAGGCGTTATTCAAACACTTGAGTAAAATGCATGATTACTCTAATGAGATGATAGAAGAACTAAAGAGAACCCCATCCAAACTGTCTCCATATCCTTGTCAGATTTGCCCCAAAACATTCACAAGAACGACAGGTTTGAGAATTCACTATGAAAAAGTCCATCGGCTGTCAAAGGCAGAAATGCAGAAGCTACGGATCAGTGCTCGAAACAGGCGTGCTTTTAGACTTAATAAAGATGAAGTGTTTATTAGCCGTGCAACCACTGATGCCAATACCAGTCACATGACCCGATCTGCAGCAGTAATACCTGCTATAAAACAAGAACCGCTTGACATCGCAATTGCACCTCAAACAAACAGTGAGAACAATCCAGAAGTTCCTCAAATCATATTACCAGTAGAGGCAGTTAAACCAGGCTTCACACCTGAAGTATCAACTGTTACACGACTTCCATCTCCTCCCAACTATTTGAATGATGGGTCGTTTGGTGAGGTGGCACAATCAGTTCATGAAACCCCAGAGCAGCCTCAGGTGGCTGTTGTAAACAAGAGTCCTGATGTGAAACAGAAATCCAGTTTACAACAGAAACTCAGTCCAGTTGGCAAATTGAAGGAGCAGCAAGGACGATCAGATGCACCATTAAGCAAAGTAAAAGAGCCCAAGTCCAGCCCTCCTACTACATCTCCTTCATCCTCCCCAGAGAAACCCAGCAGCTCCAAAACCACACCAACGAAGGATGAAGCACAGCGGAAAGAGAAAACCCCGAAAAGGTTGAGCCTCAAAATGTGTGAAACAGACGCCTACAGTCCATATAGACCATATCGCTGTGTTCATGAAGGATGCACTGCCGCATTCACCATCCAGCAGAATTTGATTCTCCATTACAGGGCCATGCATCAGGCATCCCTGCCCCCCACCAAACCGGAAACTGACATTGAAAAGCCAAGTGTTAATAATGGACAGGAGAGCGATCAGAGCGTAGACAAAGATAATGAAGTCAGGTGTCAAGTGAAAGACTGTTCAAGGGTGTTCATGGGAATCACAAGGTTAGTGCAGCATTACCTCTTACTTCACAAGTTTACCCGTGACAAAGCCACCGCCATGATGGCCAGCATGACCATAGGGACTTTCAACTGTGACCGGCCGGAGTGCGCTCTCCCGTTCAACTCTGTGGACAAGTACATCGAGCACATTAAGAATTTCCACAAGGAAATCGCCATCTCTGAAAGCGGTTCAGTTGATCCAACTTTCAGGTGCGAGTATGAGGGATGCGACCGCGTTTACACTACAAAATCAAACCTCCTCCGACACCTGATAAAAAAGCATGATTATGTTTATGATCCTAAAACAAGTGACGGAAGAAGGACCAAATCAGTAGGACTCTTCCCGGGGGTTAACAACGGGAAAGAGAATGTAGAAAACAAATTCAAAGTGAAGAAGAAAAACACTAAAAAGAAAGATGGAAAGTCCATTGAACACTGGACTAGTTTTGGAAAACCTACACTAAAATCCCATGAGGAGGCATCAGCCATGTGCACCAAGAAGTCCGCCCTGCAGTACCCATGCATGATAATAGGCTGCGATGCAGTGGAGCGGGCTGAAAGAAGTATATTTAAGCATTACACCACTCATGGCCTCACAGAAAGATACATAGAAGACCAGAGGAGCCAGTTCATTTTCTGCAAAAAGTACTCACGCGCCAGATTCAAGGATTCAAAGAAACCAGAGGGTGCGTCAAGCTCATCTTCTGAGGAGACGGAGCCAGACGATGGAGAAAAGCCCAGTGACCAGAAAACAGACGAGCTGGTAGATAGAATAGGCCAAGAAGACAGCAAGCAGTCCAACGACGATAGTGCAGAATCTCAAGCTTCCACTGGGACAGACGGAGGAACTAAAAGAGGCCGTCCCAGAAAACCTGCACATCCTACACCAGCTTGTCCAGAGAGGATGCAGACACTTCGGAATCGTTCGACTGTTAACAGTTCAAGAGAGAACTCAAATCCTGGAACCCCTACAGCCCAAGAACAACGTGACGATGGGGTTATGCCAGGGTCTTTCAAGCCTTTAGGACTTGAAGACTCTTTCCTTAAATTCTTGGAAACCTCAGAGTCAACCCACTCTTCCAAACGCAAATTAAATGACAAATCTAGTGCTGAACTGCCGTCCAAAAGACAACAGACTCACAAACAGAAATCCACGACAAAAAGTAAAGTAACTGGCTGTGAAAATCTTGTAGACTTCAGAAATCCTCTTAATCTGCAATCAGTGAGCAATGTCAAGATTGTCATGGATAAAACATTTTCAGACGGTGCTGATCTTTTGCTAAAGCAGCTACAAGATATGAAACCCACAGTCCTAATAAAAAAGTGGCTTTATAGCGGATCATAGTCCGGTATTTTGCTTTCAACTCGATCTCACTCAGGATTTGAGAAGTTATGCTGCAGAATGGTTTGTTTGTGCATCAGATTTCCAACTGATAACAGTAACGGTCACAGTTAACGATGAAATGGCCTATTTTGTACTTAATGAAAAAATGTCTTGGATGATTTTAAGTATGTATGTTAGTTATAATAACCAGGTAATCTATAGGGCATAGATTTTAGAAACATGTTTGTATTTATGCTTAGTATTGAAGATGTTTTTTTTTCTTTTGCTAAATGGAGACTTTTAAAGAAAAACAATGTTTTTATATATCCCTATGGGATTTCAAGTTCTGTTTGTATTTATTTCATCCTTTTTCAACACTAGTAGACCTATCTGTAATATTTACATGTCTTCCACACAGTGTTCAATAAAATGTTACTGGTTCTTTTTGTAAAGTATTGTCTGCACATTTTTTTTCTGTTGCATGGATTTTTTTCTGATATCTTGTTCATGGTAGAGCAGTGGGTTTTCAACGTCTGAGAAGAGCCTATAGAATCATGATTATACTATTTGATCCCGTAAACACTAGGCCAACATAACCTAATATTGCTGTTTGGCGTATCCTCAGACTATACCATATACATTAAATACATTAAACTGAAATGTCTGTCCTAAGTAGGGATGTCCTGATCAGGTTTTTTTGCCCTCGAGTCAGAGTCCGAGTCATTTGATTTTGAGTATCTACCGATACCGAGTCACGATCCGGGACTTCTATAATACTTAAAAAAAGAATAAAGAAGAGCGAAAAAACAGATCCAGGATGTTCCTTATTTTTATTTAATTCACCATATTTTAAGATTCAACAACTCGGTTAACAAACAGAGCAATTTTGTGAGGTAGCTTGAACAATCAAGTAATAAATAACATATATTCTTCACTTTTGTACTTCAGTGCAACAGTAAATATAAAAAAAAGTCTAAGATAAAAACAATTAGCACCTCAACTTAAAATACCCGGCAGGCATGTAAACAAATACAAAAATAAAAGTGCCACAGTGTTTGCAAAGCACATC
>JAPMOB010109807.1:0-26992 GCA_029875015.1 Lepomis gibbosus
GCTGATACTGGGTGAAAGCTGGGGTACAAGAAAAAATAAAGTTGCTCATGTGATAACTGATTTTATGACTACGTAGTTTTCATGACTTCCACCAAGCTTGTGAATTAATCTGTGGCAATAAAAGTAAAAAGTATTACCAGAATGTATTTATTTGGCAGCAGTCAATAAATCAATCCATTAACTCAATGTAGCCTCCACAAGAGGTCAGCAGAAATAGCCCAGTTACAATAAATGATTTTTCTTCATGTCTCTGGAAAGTCAAGCTACAGGGGATTTTCCAATATATTGTGTAAAAAGCACAATTGTTTACCACATTTAGTTACTATGATAAACAATGTCAACAAATGAATTCCTTGTGATATTCACCAGCCTCTGCAGACTTGAAATGTTACTGTATGGCTGCACATCCTGGGAACAAAGAAGCTTTAACACAACTGCCCTCAAGTTTTCCTTGGCAACTCATATTTCTGACTCATGAGTCACCCAGCGCAAATGCCACTTGCTGTGCACAAGTATTTCATGGTAATAAGGAAGCAATCTATGCAGCAGCAGAATACGGACATGAATACAAACTGTGCATGATGCATGTCATTTAATAAAACATTTTAATGTAGTTCAACAAAGCAAAAGCACAATATAAAATGTCTTCCAACAATGAGGGACTTGGAACTAGGGTTAATATTACATTTTACATCGTTTCCTTTAATTGTCAACATAAAAATGACAACATTATTTTACTGCTTGCTCATCCTATTTACAACTTACTCTGTGCACATGAAGGCAGCATGACAGGTTCAATATTTCCAGCAGGTGGCTCTACTTACATTTACTGTATGGTCTAAAAGTAGTAAAACCTTTGGCCAGCTTTTATTACTTTTATTACTTTATTACTAGGTTGACATTGTGATGTACTGACCTAAAGCACTTTGAACTGTCTCGTGTATCTTAAAAAATAATAAATTCATTTAAATAATCGACCTACTATGGCGCTCCCAGCTGACTAAGACTAATTGAAAAATGATGTTTGTCAAAAAACAGTGAACATGCACGTTTGCAACATCGTGTGACATGGAAAAATATAAGTTTGATAAGGTCAATGTGAACTCCTAATGTAAACCTCCAAAGTAACACCACAGGGTTAGCCTACATCTTTGCCTTTCTTAATGTACTGAAGGTATGCTAAAATGTCAACCGTGAAAAACTGTCATGGGGGAGAAAAAGCAAGAACAAACTGAGCCTTTTTATGCACTGGCCTGCCCTTTAACGTCCAGTGATGCAGGAATGCGAAGGATGCTGAGTGTCCACCTGATACACTGCTTTGCGCCCGGGGGAGGGTCTCCAGTCTGGCTGCCATAACACGTCTAAGCTCGGGCAGGCAGGCAGGGGGAAGCGCATCCTCAGAGAGATCTGCAGGAAACATGATCATCAGGGGAGCATAAGTCTTCGGCTGTGATCAGATAATTCGACAACTTCGTGGGTTTTGCGTTATTCTCCAAAGGGCATAAGAGAAGAGCCATCTAAACGTCGGGTCCGAGCAGGAAAGTGACAAGCCGACATCATCAGCCCGCTGCGCCGTGAGAGGCGAGGTCACCGCAGAGTACCACGGTAAGATGCCAAAAACCGAAAATCAGCCCATCTGCGTGTTTATGCGTAAACAACGACTGTTTTCTGTCGGTTATTTACCCAGGCACTCAGTGTAGCTTTAATACACTACGCTCCATGCCATCTCTCTTTTAAGTCGACCAGACTGCGTTTCGCTAAAAGCAGAAAATACTTTTGCAACCACAATATCCAGGGAGATGGAAACGAATGCAGAGCGTGGGGTTTAGCATTTTTCTATTCCGTCTACGCTGCCATTCCTCATCATAGACAACATGGGCTACACTAAATATGGGTTAGTGGAGCAAATCCATACGCCCTGCGACCACCAGGATGCCCCATGTGATTTTTCTTTTCTTCTGACAGTAATTGTTTTTGCATTAATTGTAAGAGTGGTCAGAGAAAATAATGATTTCATATTAATATTCCGTTGAGATTTTATGACGAAGGGGCGCATAAGGTATGCAGCATCTAGACAGAAAACGCAAGGGTAGGCTACATATAGGCTACATGTGGGCTAGGCAGGCCTGTACGCCGCATACTCAACCATCACGCTGGATGCTGTAGCTTAATATGGGATGTTTTCTGATATCACCTGAGAGAATAACAATGTGTGAGGTCATTTTATTTTGATGCAAGGCCATATTCGGATCTAGCTTTTGGTTTCAAAATAGAATACATCACTCATGCCTTCCACACGTTTCCCCATGTTTCTATACACATAACAAATACTAACCCATGAATAGGTACACAAAAAGAATAGATGTAAAGCATTTTCATATTCATAGTCTTAGTATCTTAGTAGTCGTAGTATCTTAGTATAGCCTCTCATCATGGTATTATAATAATGCGACAATGAGATGATACTCATTATTGTTGCAGTATGGGAAACAGATGGAAATGTCATGTTTTCATACATGAATTATGAATGTCCCTCGTTCACCAACCTCATTCACAATCATTTAGCTTTCAGTTCCCTTCTTGATTAAAAAGCCTAATAAAAGCTGATGTTAAATTTAGAATCACCTCAGAATGTGGTCTGAATATTAGGCTGCTTAGCCCACATCTGTTTCACCCTGGGAATACATGAGCTATAGATAGACACATGCCAACACAGAGACTCATTTCCTGATTATGACTTTTCAGTTTCCTAAGGTGAGAATGATGCTATACTATGTATGTTAAATGTAACCAACCTGGTCTGTTTTAAACTGGTTTAGCTTAGATGTGGCCATTAAGTGTGGCCGTGGATGGGTAGTTTATATAAACTTTGACACATGAATGCAGGACAGTGATATGACAACAGCCAGTGTAGAGAGACATGAATTGTTGTTGAGTCAACGTGATCCACTTCTTTTACTTATAATGATGTCTATCTGTTTGAAGGATAATTCAGAGGTTGCCATAGGTGATCTATCAGACTGTCATAAAACCTAATGCAGGGCTTCACTGGTGTCATCAGGTATGAGATTAGTGTTGAACACCTGGGCTGAAACGAGACTGGAGAAAGAGCAATGGGGATAGACAAGAGTGTGGAGGCTCCATCTATATGCATGTATAATGTAATGTGTAAGTTGTGTAAGTCAGTGTGAGTCTAATACTATCCTCTCAACTGCATTATCTTTATTTCAAAACAAGCAGTCAATGGAGGGCTCCCAGAGTTTTGTGATTTAAAGGTTTGGGACACCTCTCCCTGTTCACAATCAGTTTTGCATGAACTTGATGTATTATAGATTTTTTCACCGATGAAGTTTTTTTCTGGAGAGTTTATGCTTCATGAAGAAATATTCAACCTGAGAGAGGATTTGTACAGCGTGGGAAAGCAAATCTTTTATCCAAATTGACACTTTGTTATCTTGATTATACTCTTGTCATGACAGTGTGTGACAGTGACAGTAAGTCGTGTGGGCTAATCAGGTTCATTTAGCCATATTTCTCATTAGGTTCCTGGGTAATTACTATTCATCATTTGCTGATCATGTTTGTCTGACTTTTGTCACTGTTGCCTTCTTTGTTAGCTGTCACCATGATTGTCCTTGAAATAAGAGGTTTGGCTGTCTGCATTTGTGCACTGACCAATGTTTATGAAACTAGATGAGAGAGACTTCATAACCTCATAAAACACCGCAACTGTTCTTGATTGGACTGCACTCTGTCTGTCTCTGCATCTGCGTCTTCCTTATGACAAATTGTGTGGAATGAAAATGACTGTATTCCTTATATATGCAACTGGATGTAGGCCAGGGATTCTCTGCTCTTTCATAATCCTCACACACCACAGCCATACATTTAACGTACTCTGCACCATCACAACTCAGTTAAAAAGTTTCTTGCTTGCATTTAACCCCCGACTCAAGTCTGGCTCTTGTTTATCATATTTCATAAATATTCATCAACTACTTGAAGCTAAGCTGCTTGACCTGCTAGGTCAGTGTTTCATAAGTAAACCATCACTTGTGGTCTAACTTGCTGTGAGAAGAGGAAGTGCTTGTATTGCACTCTGTCCGATAAAGAGGGAAGAAAGTGACTGATCATTTTAATGAGAGCTACTGCACTTAAACACAAAGAGCTGTTTTAGTAAACACTCGTGGTGAAGGACTCAGAGAATGCAGCCACAGTAAACCAAAGCTGAACATGGTCGAAGCCACAAAATTGTTTGATTGGGCTGCTGTAGCACTGTTTGCTTGATTCACAGTTCCTACAGTTTTAACCCACTTGCTGGATTCTAGTCAAAAGAACAAACTTGTTACCCTTGGTTGATCGACAGTAAAATGAGTGGCAAAGCTGTAATTGCAATGATTATTATCTCTTGTCCATGGTTTGACCTCTTCTGTGACCCAGAAGTGTCTGTTTCAGAGTCCTCAAAGTTGAGGCTGAAGATTACCCTGCTCATACTCTGATGGAGGCATAAAAATATTTTCCTCCTATTTCCCTCGGCAATAGCCACTTATTTCTAAGCAAGGGTGTTTGAGGCTCAGGCTCTGACATGCTCAGTGGACCAGTCTGTTAGCGTTCAGGACTCAATGTGAGTAGGAAGTTATATGAAGCCTCCAAGTGGCAGATATTTACACAAGAGCTCAACCCACAACAACACCATGTTTTAATCTTGTTTTCTCAGCAACCTTGCAGATTGAATCGAATTAGCAAACATACAGACACTCATTATAGTCTGAACTTGCATGTGTAAAATCAGACTGACAAAATAGTGTCTCAGCATGCTCTCTACATTGAGCACCATAAATGAAGGTTCCTGCATGCATCTGTGCTCTCTGAAGTAGTTTCACCAATTATATATGATACCGTGGAATCATCAGCTCAGGAAATCACGTGCAGCTCTGGGGTAGAAGCCATCAATATTGGATTTATGTGTCAGGAAGGCAGCATGTGAATAGCATGAATAGCTAGCTTTAGATTCATTAATTGGGCTGTGGGAATAGCACAGATATGGGCACAGCTTTAAAATAGTTTGGCCATGCAAATCATGCTTTCATTTTTTAAAAGGGTCTGAGTGTTGAAGAAAGACAACAGAAGTTACATTTATTTCTTTTCTGTGTTATCAGAAGAAATAGCTTCACTTCATAGCCGTGCTTAGCTACAGTACTCAATGTTGTCTGTTTGGGTATGAATTAATAATTGAACCACAGAGTACTGGGTGATGACTGCACTCCCATAAAACTTTAATGGCCTGCATGTTTCCCCTCTTAGTCAATGGCCAGAGTGGCACAGAAAGGAAGTGCTTGTGCCTGCAGTAATTGTATGCCTTGAGCATGTCTCCTTCTTCTTGCTTCTTTGGACTGAATGTGCAGGGCTGAAAGTGGAACAATACTATGTGTGAAAAAATGAAGACGGTTTCATAAAAATCTCCCAAATGACTTATAGACAAGTGAAATACCATATAAATAACCTATATTAATTTTAATTTTTTACACTTTTTAACATTTAGATCAGGTTTTTAACATCATCAAAAATATATTACCATTTCAGAAAGCCTAGCCTAGTTCTTCAAAGTGTATTATTACTTCAGTGTAGGACGTTACCTATTTTATCTTTATAAATATCTTCGTTGGTTCTTAAACTCACAGTATAACATCTAGCAGAAAGTTCCTCTTTGGAGCTGAAATGTGCTCAGATCCAGAGAACAGTGTTTCTGCATGGTTACTGATGCCTAGTGAGTCACCTTTGACTGACAGATTTATTAACAAAATTAATGTTTGTGGGCCAGGTCATAGCTCACTTGAGCTATATAGTGACAGTTTTTTCTTAGAATATGTTAAGCTTGGCCTTCTTGTATCAGTGGTACATTCATCAGTTGTACATACAGAATAAATGTACTGGAGAGTCTGTTTTTAGAAATTGGAGCCACACATTGCCATGTGTCAGATATGTTACCATAACAGAACACTTTACATTTTACATGTCAATGTCAACTTACTAGTGCAGGGAGTCATGCTACACAGCCTGTGTTTGATGTCATCTTTGGTTTAGGAGGAGCTCTCTCAAGTCTGAGAAAATAACTGAAATTACATCACTTGAAAAATCTTTGCTTTGATGTAGAGTTTGAAAAACATGGGTGTTAACCAGGCAGGAACTTTCTATAAAAGCCACTATTGAGTTGTGGTAAGTGTATGGTAGGGGGTTAAAATCAGGATTACTTTCTGCTTTGTATACTAGGTGCAATGTGGACACAATCTATGATGTGATGTAAAACACAGGCAAGCTATGGAGCATTAAACAGAGCTAAAACATGTAATGTTAATTTTTAATTTTGTTTATGATGCCTGCAGGATAGAACTGTCCATTTGAAGGCAAAGCATGTAAAATAGAAACTCGAGATATTCTTGACAACACATTCTTCTAATTTAAGGACCAAAATCACCCCACACAATTGGATAGTATGGGTAAATTATACTTTTTTTGAATGCTTGCAGTCAAGTGATGATTCAGATCTTTGAATTTTGTGCCTGTGATGTTCTTTGTTGTCACAGTGCTAAAACATCATAATTTGGAGGAGATATGTTGTCATTGAGACTTTGAAAAGCTCAACTCTGCTTTGTTATGTGTCTGACTGGCTGACAACTGTACTTGAAATTAAATGAAAGCTATGAATGTACCCTTTAAAATTATACTGAACATTGTTTAGTTAAACATGAATAAAAGTCCATAAAGAAGCCTAAAGAAGGATATGTATCAGTGTTAAAAGTCAAATAAATTGTGGTAGATGGGTAAATTGATGGCCTGACAACAGTGACAAAGCTGGCACAACAAAATGTTAACTATACACAGGTTTTTCAGAATGTTAATTAGTGAAATATAGTCTGGCCCGTGGAATCTTATGGTGTTTCTGTCACCTATTTTCAAAAACTGGCATTTGTTTCTAACAATGGAGAAAAATTATAGCCACCCCCCGAACTTTTTGGAAGTGCAACACTAAACCATTGAAATGCATTTTTAAAGCCTTATTTATGAAGGATCTCATCACCAGGTTTACATTTCTTTAGTTAAAGGGGGTGCTTTTAATGGCAAAAATGTTTATGTTCAAATGCCACTTTGCAACATTTGGAAAACTTGAGCACAGCTTCTACAGTACGTGGGGAAAAGAGGTGTTTTCCATACCTTGTTCATTCATTTTCCTTAACCTGAGTGGGCTAGTTCAGCTGGATCTAGTGACTAATGCACCTCTTCTCTGCTCAGCTGCGTCACAGCGGCCAAGTGTTAACAATATAGCTTTGTGTCTCACACCTGTGGGCAGTGGGACTCTGGGAGCGTAGGAGTGAGGGGCAAAAGGGGCATGCTTTCTGTCTCACACTCAAGCAAGGCGATAGAATAACATCACAATAAGGTCTTTGTGTAAATAGGGAAGAATTAATTTCAACATATTTGATGTGGTGTAACACCATTCTACAAATACTGTTTTACATTTAAAGGTGTGTCTTATATTGTTGGAGACAAATGGAAAATGTGGGAAAATGCCTTATGTGTGCCTCAAACACTGTTTGGGAAGACTAATTTAGGGAGAATTAGTTTTGCATGGTTGGAGATAAACAGTTTGTTCATTTTTTTGCTTTGCAACTGTGGGTTCTGTAAGTTGCACAAGAGGTTGTTGCAGAGGAGAGCACTTAACAGCACACAAACATTGGGCATGTCCACTACAAATGGTTACACATCCATACACGCTCACCCATTTGATTAAATTAAGTGCATCGTCATTCTCTCAGACATACTGTGCAGAGATACAAACTCCCACTCATTCCAGTTCTCTTTTGTTGTTTATTCATGCACTTCAGGGGCATTTCTTTCTTTGAGTCAGCCTCAGTGAGTAACAGAAATCTGTCTCTGGTACTGCTTAATAATATAACATGTAGAATAGCTTTTGGGTTTTATTGAACTTTTATACATTTTAACTATTGTCTTTTGCTTAATTTTTACAGCTTTCCAGGGTATTGATGTCTCAGAGAGGATGTGAGTAGGACAAAGATTGAGGGTAGAAAACCCCAATAAGTTCAACCAGGAAAGCAACTGGGACCACATGGCTGCTATGGACTGAAGGGTCAACTGATACCAGATCACACTGGCTTTGCTTGGACATGTAAGTCTTATATTAATACCTCTGATCACAGACCAGGTCAGTTATGTGTCGGGGGAATCTATTTTAATTCAATACAATAATGGGAAATAATCCAATAATTACAGGGTCTACTTTCTATATGAGACTAATAGGATTTCAAATAATTTAGCCAGAGGGATTCTTTTGACCTTAACTACGCAGCAGACAGTGAACGGAGACACGTAAACAGGATTGGGAAGATAAGATAAAGATACAGTAGCATAACCAGGAAGTGTTGCAATGCGGTGTTAAAACGTATGATATGTTTATTTTGAAAGACAGCCTTGTTGCAAAGTGTCTCTCATATGTGAAATTCAGCAAACTGCATTTGAAAATGTAGCAGTGACTCTAAAGAGAATCTAGACATGTATCTCCACCAGCTTCACTCCTCTCCCCTCTCTTCTCATCTCATCTCCTCTTCTCTCTCTCATCTTTCGTCTCCTCTCTGCTGCCACACTTTACTGACATGTGTTTGTGCTCTCATTGCATCCTTTTCCTTGGCACTTGACAATGGAAGTGGTGGCTGTTTCTGGTATTATATTTCTCTTTTTTGCACTGCCTTTGTTCCTCCTCTCTCTGGAAACTAGAAAAAATATTTTATCTTTTAGTGGGTACAAGACATGCCATCTACTCTGTGCCAAGCACAAAATGTGGATCTGTCTTTTAGGCTAGATTGATCTTTGAAGAAACTCAGACAAGTTTGGATACAGCTATCTATTTGATATATTTTGTTATTGTTTGAGACACCCCAATAAACAGAACATTATTTAGCTTTGTTATAAATCAAATTACTATCCTATTCTTTACCTCTGAACAATGTTTAGAAATGAGCAATGTTGCGCCTATTGTTCCAGATTTGAACATATTGTTCAATAAGCATTATCTTACAAATATCAATGGTTATTTCATTGTCAGGTGAGAGATGCTGTTGCATATCCCAGTACCTACTGTGGTGAACACTCAATCAATGATTGAGAAAATTTGGTCAATGTCCCCAGAGGACGAATCTGCTGACTTTGTCTCTAGCACCACCATGACATTTGTGGTTTGAGTGAATAAAATTTGTCCAGTACTTTGGACCAAAGTATTATTGCATTGTGCTTAGCATCACATTAAATTGTGCAGGAAATGGAAGTGTACAGAAGATAATTTGACCCAAATCTGTGTCAAACAGCATTCATTAATAGAGATAAGTGACATAACAATCAACTGTTGGCTTTGCTTATGGCTAGATGTGGTTTTATATAGACCCTTCATTAACCCATAACAGTACAATATGAAACCCATATTGACTGATAGATTAGAGAACTGTCCAGTGTGCATCCACCTTCCTGTTCAGCACATGCAGGCACCCATAACCCTAAGAAGGATCAGTAGGTGTAGATAACGAATATAATATGAATGTAAAAGCAGATTTAAGCAGGTAGGGATTTAGGGGAGAGTTTGATTTTTAAATTAAATGACACAGAGCACATATGTATACATATAGAATAAAAGCAACAGACTGGGTTGGTGTGGCTGCCATTTAAATAGCACCAAGTCCTAATGTAAAACATGCGTGGTTGGCGGTGTTTTCACTTTTTTGAAAAAAAATCTCTAATTTACAGATTTGAAGACTACCTATAAAAATCACCATAATAATTGCCAGCTGGGTCCCATTGGGACCTCATTGAAGCACCTCTGAAAAGGTGTAAACATTTCATTATTGCGTTTTCCATGTTTTGTCCATATGTTATAGGAAAACATGCAGAGAGGGATTGCTGAGCCAGCTATTGAGGTCCCTGGCTGTGAAGCTGAAATAGATTGCCCACAAATACTGGGCTGCATTTTATTGTGTTGTATCAAACCAGTGCACTGTGATAGCACCTATACTAAAAGAACATAAGACAAGGGGACTGCGTATGAGTTGTACAATTAATTAATCCGCGCCTTACATGATGTGCTTCAAATAAGACTGTAAAGTGTGAGTTCCCCTGAAGCTTCTTAAATCTTCAGATCACCAGTGTCTTCCCTCTACAATAAAAGTTTTGGTTTCCTTTTTTCAAATTCAGTGCTTAATCTCTTAAAAAAATGGACCAAAGAGCACTGAGTTAAGGTTGAATGTGTTTATGACAGAATACAGTTAAATATCTACATCTATTTTTTGGGCTATTGTAAAGCAATGTCAGCCTTCCAGTCACATCTGTGAGGTTAAATCTGTAAGAACAGTAATTTTCAGAACAGCACAAGGAACACCTCTCACCTGGATTAGTCACCTTTTTATGTATCTGGCTGGAAAATGGATAATACATCACCGTCCCCTGCACAGCTTGGTTTGAATTAATGATAAAGACGAGTGAACTGGCTGCAGGTCTGGCACAAGGAAAAGAGACAATTCTTTGGTTGGTGTTTCTATTTTTTGATGTATATTTTCTTCGAGTCTTGTTTTCAGGTTTTTGCATGAGAGCGAGGGAGACGTTAAAGTCAAGCAGAACAGATTCATTTCAAGGGTGAGAGTACAGTATATATCCCATTTTTGACTTTAATCTTGTCGCTGTTTACAAGCACAAGAACAAAGCAGATAATTGTTGAATATTTGGGCACAAAATATTAACATTACCCTCAAGATTCAGCCAACATGTTATACATTCTGAATGTTAGCATTGCATCATGTATGGATGGGATGGTTTGATTTTGCACTGCCAAATTCAAGTGATGCTGTATGATTTAATTCCCTGGGAACATTTATGTCAAGCAGGTGCTAGAGGTTGGAGTCATCACATTTTTCATTAAACAGACAGAAAAGTAGGAGTCTGGAAAGAATGATGCAATAGCTGGTGGGAATGGCGATGCCAATTATACCAGCACATGTTTCCATATTTTTATCCATGTTTAAAATGGGTCTCTCCGGCAAATCATTTTTTGTATTAGGGTCAGATGATGTCATATCCTAATAAAGACAGATAACTAGTGTATAGTAAGTGCCTTAATGTATAATGTGTCATAATGAGTCCTGACAAGTTTAATAAAGGTAAAAGTAGATTTTTCAAAACATTAAATATTTGACCAAAAAAAAACAGTTTTGTCAGAGGTCGCTACAATTCTTTACTTAAAACAAACCGTAGCTACATTAAGCCATCTAAGGCTGAACTGTAGATATAAAGCAACACTCTTATTGCCTTTGGTCTGAAAAAGAAGTAAAGTATGTAGTTTATAGTTGTAAATATAGATATTATACTCATTTGGCTGACACATTCATATAAAGAGACTCAAAATAAGTATGTTATTTATGTTACAGTAAATAAACTAAAAAGTTATAAAGTTGACCACACTGTACTAGTTGCTGTTCTCTCATGCAGTAAATGTCTAATGAAGTTCAGCGGAAGTTCCACCAAGAAAACTCTGTATAATTCATTTATTCACAACTCCCTCTGTCTTATTCTCTGTCTCTCTTCCTCGCTTCTCTAATCATCTGACTATGGGTGTCCCCTCTTGTGTTAAACCAACCAGATTTTGCTACTATCTCCATCAGGCAATCATGTAGTTACTGTCAAACTTTAAATCTGTTCTCCTCTCTGGTGCTCTCATTTCAAAACTGCTGCTAGATGCTAGTGGTGTTGATTAAGGGATGAGGAGAATGCTGATGATCTGGGTGTGATGAGGAGTGGACTTGTGATGAGCTATTGAGAAGCTAATTAGCTGTAACTTCCAGTTTATCATATCCGGACCCAGTTCGAACTCATCAGAAGTCCACTCCTCATCACATCACCACCACCAGTGTAGAGCAGCAACAATTAGTCGATTAATCAATTAGTCATTCGAAAGAAAATGATAATCGATTAATTATTTAGTCATTTTCTTAAAGCAAAAATGTGAAACATTGCTGGTTTAATGGATTGCTGCTTTTCTTTTGATTGTGATTCATTTATGATAGTAAATGAATGGTTTTTGGGTTTTGGACTGTTGGTTGGACAAAAGAAGCAATCTGAAGACACTTTGGAAAATTGTGATTAACCTTATTCACAAATTCTCGACATTTTATAGACTCAACAATTAGTCGATTAATCGTGAAAATAGTCGGCAGATTAGTCGATAATGAAAATAATCGTTAGTTGCAGCCTTACCGCAGTGTCTAGATTCCATTTGGAGGGGGTGATGGCCTAATGGCTCCACTGCCCTTTACCATGATGTCATAATGGGGTCTAATCGCCAAAGACTATTCACATTTTTTATATTCATTTGTCACATGTCAATAAATACTTTAGCTTAGCATACTAGCATACATAAGTTGTGTTATCAATTCCCTCTGTTGGTCAGACGGCCACACTGAAGTGTACACTATATAGGACTAAATTAGACATTTATTTTTAGCACTTCCTCTTATTCTCTTCAGTGAGACATGAAAACATTAAAGATCTGAGTTATCTTTTTTTTCATGTAATCGATTCACCTAAATTTTTACATTTCACTTCTGCTCCTTAGTTTCATGTCTGTACACTATATATACTGTAGCTGCCTGGGGATGACGGATATGCAGTGGCCTGTGCAGCGACCCATACGCACAGCATGCCTTGCAGCATAGAGCTGTAGGATGGGTCTGTGTGAGTTAATGTGACTTCCCCGGTGGGTGGGGAACAGGTGCCAACACTGTCAGCTTGTTAACACTGGGGAGAGAATTGGCATCTCCAACAGAGTGCGGCACATATGTAACACATAGCCTTTGGCTCCGGGACGTATGTGCAGGCATGCATACATGTGAAGTGAGAAAAGGCAGTGTGTGTGTTGCAGATTTTGCACACAGTTAGGATTTAGGGACATTACATGAGTGTTAAGGGGAATTTGATGTTTGTCCAAGGATGACCGTGAAAAAAATCAGACCGGCATACATTATTTAAAAGGAGTTTTGTTTAGCAGGTGCCACCCTGATTATAACCTTTTGATTTTGCAAATGTATGTGCGCATGCATGTTAGCATCCTCACTGTTGTACTGTGTATTACTGCAGAGAGATGCTGTATATTGTGCAAAACACAGAGCCCCTAATTTGTTGTCCAATAATAGTTTATAAGTTTCAACATAGATTTTGTTTTGATAACACTATTAGAGCTACACAACAATTTAGGATATATAGCTATGTGAAACCCCCTAGTGTTATGTGTAAGAAATGTTCTCAAAGATCAAAAATTAGGCCCCTAGATGACCCATTTCTACAAGAACTAAATTGACACAATGAATTATTCCATCCTGTCTTGTGGCCTCTATAATGAGAAGCGGACCTGGAACAGAGCATAAATTAGGACACTCATTTATTGCTTCTCTCATTTATTCCATCAAAGCCATTTAGGCCGATTTGCCCCGTTTGCCCAATTTATTCTGTGATTTCTTACCCTCTTATTTGGAGGACGGGGAGAAAAGAGGAAATGGATGTGTGAGTTTGGAGAAATTGGCTGCTACATTTTGGAGATAATAAGACACAAGGATAATGTGTCAGAATCTATTTAATTCTTGTGTAGCTGTGAGGAACTTGACATATCCCTTTTCCTTTTGGAAAAGACACTTGCACAGCTCTGCCCCAAATAAATCACTAATAGCTTCCAGCAGTAAAGTAAAAGGGAAAAGTGAGAATGTGCTTCATAATAAAATGGTGGTTCGCTGTAGAGGGAGGGAAAAAGCAAGACAATGTGATGGAGTGAGAAAAAGGGAGAAGCTGCAGTAAAGGCAAACAACACCATCTGGTCTTTTTTATGAAGCCAGCAGTGTAACATATATACATATGCTAATTTTCACATAACACTCTAAGTCTGTTCATCAATTTTACTATTCTCATTAAAAAAATGACCATTAGACCTACTGTGTTTAAAAAACACTACCACATCAAGGAACAGTGTGTGTCTTATTATCACCATTCAGGATACTTTGTCAGGCTGCACACAGCTGCACATCAAAGACAACACAGCAAAATTAGATGGCTTCTAACAAATACTACGTTGACATCAAATCCATTGTCAAATCCAGAGGGTCCACAGGGGATATGGTTACTGTCACCTGTGGGCTAAAGCCTCGTTGCTGGTTTGATGTCTGAATATAAGGTTATCTGATATGCTGCTGCTCTTTCAAGTCCGCCTGACAGGAGACTGCAAGCAGATTTCCCATAAGGACTTTAACTGCTCAGCAGAGAGACAGACATCACTCTCAAGCCTCATCAAAGCTAAGCTCTCCTTTATGCCCTCTGTACGCTTCACCAGCCTGCAGATATGTTTCATATTGATTTGGCGCCTTCCAGTGGAATTTTTAAGAATAGCAGGGTTTACATTTTTTAACTGTTTGAAGTGACTGTTTTAATTTTATTTTCTCCACAGTGACAATGGTGTTGTTTCTGGTTGGGATATCTATTGCTGTGAATAATTCATCTCATGAGAACCAAACTGCAGGTAACTGTTGCAATGAACGAAGAACAATTATACTGCATGTGGCAAGCATCAGATGTCAGAGCGAGACTATCTAAATGTGCATGAAAGATGAATACATTTTCTGAATACAAATGAAATGTTGAATTTATTAGCACTAAAACATCAATACTTACCTCACTTTTATAACTTTTATATTCAGGGATTTTGCTGCCACAGTCTTACTTGGTCTTGTATGACCAAGACCATATGGTACAGTTGTTAAGGTTAGCAAACTTTAGACAGATGTTGCAGCTCTTGAGTCACTTTGCTGACTTTATGGCTTGTTTCTACTTGCTTTATACACTATATTCTACCATTAACCAGTAATTGACACTTGTGGCTACAGTGGTCATTATTCAGCAAAGGTTATCACGTCTTGCTTTAAAGGTTTAGTTCAATATTTTGGAAAATACACTTATTTGTGTCTTGCAAAGAAGTAGATGAAAGGACTGATACCACTGATACCACGCTCCTGCCAGGACATAATAAGCTGACCTTAATGCAAAGATCAGAAACAGTGGAAACAACTAGTCTGGCTCTGGTCAAACGTAATAAAACAGCACCTTCAAAGTTTGCAAATGAAGACATTTCTTCATGTGTTAACGTGTTTAGGAGGTGGTGGTAGACAGTTTTTTGACCTATTGACAGAGCCAGGCTAGCTCTTTTTTCCTGAGCCAAGCTAAGCTAACCGGCTGCTGGCTTTGGACTGAGCTTTGGACATATGACATCTAAACAAATATGTGTATTTCCCAAACTACTCCTTTAAAATTCCTTTTTGTTCTTTTAATGTGTCTGTCTGTGTGTTCTATCCAGAAAACCCCACCCATCAGGGTGCCCATGTGCTGCCCTCGACACTGGTCATATCCCTGCTTCTCATCATCGTTGTCCTGCTGACAATCTATTGTCTGAGGTGAATAAACCTGCACACACATTCACAATTTACACTATTTGCGTGTATTTGAGTGAATATCTGCCTTTTATCCTCTCTCCCTCTCCTTCTTAGCATGTGTGTGAGCATGAGAGTGAGTGGTTCGGGTCAGGCCATCTGGGTGGGGGTGGTTTTGAAACAGGCGGTGAGCGGCGGCTTATGGGTAAACAGCTGCACCTCAAGTAAGACAGCAAATAAAAACAGCTAGGTCAGGTCAGGCCACAGACACTCATTCACTGACCAGCAAGCTCAGACCTCCTCTTCCTAACAGCGACATGAGGAGGAACAGCTTTGCCTCTCTCAGAGGGTTGATATTGGTTTTGTTGTTTGCCTACCTTATGTGCTTAATAGCTCTGCTCTAGAGATCAGGGTCAGCTCATTTTTGCTTCTTCAATACAGATATTTGCCCTTTATATTCTTAGATGGTTTTGCTTTCTCTACCTCTCTTTCTGTTATTGCTGTAGGTTCAAAAACCACAGGAAAGCTCTAGTTACCTCGGTGGATAAAAAGATTCCAAATGGCTTCATGGAGGAACAAGGTACCGTTGTGCTGCACTTAATATAACCACTAGCGCATGAAAATATAATACAACCTTTTACTTTTTACTTCGTTTTTATTTTAATTGCTGATTCATGTTCTTTATAGACTAGGAAAGTTTCACGATCTGAAGTCAAATGTAGCTGCAAAGGTTTTGGAAGGCTCTTAGCTTTCCTAGCACGCAGGGAGCCATATAAACTTTCACTTCAAGTGAAAAATAAATAAATTAACTGAAAGGCCAAATTCTGAGTAAAGACAGTTTCATGCAGCAGCAGCAGCAGCACCATGTTTATGACTCAAGAAATCATTTCTGTCATGTACCCACAAAAGTAGGAAATCTTAATGGCCATCAGGCTTGTTTTTGCAGGTGCTATGAGAGCCTGTAATGTTCTCTTTTGGGAAACGTTAGCAGTCTGACTGCCATATATTCCTTTAAACACAGGAGAGCAGACAGTGGTCCTCCTCCCCAGATCTCCCTCGCCATCCAAGAGGTACTTCCCCATCCCTCTGGACTCGCTGGAGGAGGAGTACCGGATACGCTCTGCAGATGATGGCAAGCTCTTCAGAGAAGAGTTCAATGTAAGCACGAGTTTGTGTGGTGTGGGCTGTACAGTACAGTCTGTATCTGACTAAGATCTTTGTCCTGAAAGAATAGAACAAGTACAGAAAATAGTAATAAAATGTTATGTTAGTAGGCTGTGTAGTCGTGGCTTTATTTTTATCTCATGAGGATTGGGTTCTTTCTTTATAGTCGCTGCCATGTTACTATCATCACGGGTCCTTTGAGGAGGCGAGCAGAGAGCACAACAGAGAGAAAAACAGATACCCAAACATTTTACCATGTGAGTGAGGATCTATATTCTGCAGCAGGCAATATTAATGTAACCTTTAGATGTAGAGTTTAATTGATAGCTAAATCATAAGGAAAGGTGAAATCTACGCTGAAATGAAAAATAAGAACCAACTTTATTTACAGGCTGCTGGTGTTTTTTTTCTTTTCTCTTCCATAGATGATCATTCAAGAGTGATGTTAAGTCATCTTGATGGACATCTGTGTTCAGACTACATAAATGCATCCTACATAGATGTAAGTCTTATGCTTTTAATGCAGATGATTGAGCCTTTGACCTAGCCTTTGAATTATCATTGGTACTATGTTTTTTTTCCACATAGGGTTATAAAGAGAAGAGCAAATTCATTGCAGCTCAAGGTAAATGTACTTTTTAACTTGGTTTAGTATTTGAAGTAAGTTTATGACCACTTGCACCATATTTTTAATCTTTTTCTTAATTCTGGTACAGGCCCAAAGCTTGAGACTGTGGCTGACTTCTGGCGGATGATTTGGGAACAGAAAACATCAACTATAGTAATGCTGACAAATCTGAAAGAAAGGAAGGAGGTTTGTCTTTGCCCAAAGAGTGTCCTCCCTCTCCACTGCATTCCTTTAATGCTATGTCTTATGGTGTTATAGGGCGTGTTATAGAATAAACTTATAATCTATATGGCTCCAGTGTACCATTAGGGAGACGCTTTTGTATTCTCATGACCCAAAGTCACGGGCATAATTTATTTGACCCCTTTCCCAACTGAGAATCTATACAGAGTGTCACCCAGCAGATTACTTAGCATCGCATTAAATTTAGCCTCAAAGGGATGATCAATTGAGAGCTCAACAGCAGGTTTGATAGCGCAGAATAGAGGCATTGGGGATCAATGACGGAATAATTGTTGATAAGATCCTAAGAGGCTTCATGATAATTAGTCTGAGAATCAAGTTAATGAGTTGAAACGTCATTGTGAAGCTCGTATTGACTGACAGAGTTGCGCAAAGTCCCTGTAATTGCCTTTGAATTGGATTGTGAAATACACAAGTCAGATACACGTTTCTACAATTTGATATGCAAACTACAATAATATTTTTGTGTGTTCTTTATAGACATAAATGTGTATTCAATTTGAAGAAGAATAACCTCTTTGTTGTGATTCTCTTACCAGGACAAATGTTTTCAGTATTGGCCAGAAAAGGGCTGCTGGATGTACGGAAATGTCAGAGTGGCGATGGAGGACTTCACAGTACTGGTGGACTACACCATTAGAAAATTTTGTGTTCAATATGTAAGTAAAAAATGTGGCTTTACATCTCAGGATATTAATGATGTTAATAAGGGATGCAATGTTTAAGCTCATTATTATCACTGAATCACTTTTTACAGTCATGTATCATCTTTTGGCACAGCATAGAGCTTGACCTACCTCCCAGCACATTAAAACTGAATTAAAATATTATTGTACAGTAGGAACAAGGAAACACAAGGTAAATGTTGCTTTTTATTTAGACATACTCGTGTTCTGAAAATAATAGTGTACCTTTTCACTATTGTTCTTAATATACTCTTTAATTGCTAAAATATTCTATAGCCATAATAGCTAGATTCTTATTAAAAATTAAGCAGGTAACAAAGCCGAATTAAGATGGTGGATAAAAAAAAAAGTAATGTTCCCCATGGGGAAATTTGAACATTTCAGTAACAGTAATTGGATACAAAACATAATAAATAAATGAAAACTAGTATAGAAACACATTAAAGAATATTGAATAAATGTAATAAACACAACATTCATTTATTAATATGTAGGTGTATTTAACATGCAGTAAACACTGTACAAATGTGCTCGTCTTTAAAACTCATCCTTAAATGTTCATACACATATACGTCTGTACTTTTCTTGTGTCTTTGACTGCCAAGGTTGGGTGCCATATCAGTACACTGCGAAGCCGTCAGTTTGCAAAATTCACTTTGTTCTCTCTCCATTTGAAGCCAGAGAAGTGCAGATATCCTCTCTGACTCTGTGAAAAGTGTGACTGTACTGTAGCGCTGCAGTACAAGCTGACAGACCGGGTGCTTTAACATTCAGCTCTCTGAACACAGAGCAACCAAGCGTTCATGAGAATGAAATGACGTCCCCTTGAGAGGGCACTCGAGATATGAGAGCGAGGCAGAGGCAAACCAGTACACATGTTTAATAATTATATTCTGTCACAAATAGCAAAATGACAGTAGTTTTTTCCAGTAGGTATCATTTTGTAGATGACTGGCTTCCTACAAAAGATCCAGTCGGTTGACTGACACTGCACAGTGATAATTATTAACGCCCAAGTATAAACTTGGTGTATCTGTGCTTCACAGCAGGGCAGCGATGGTCCCCGAGCTCCCCGGCTGGTCACTCAGCTCCACTTCACCAGCTGGCCAGACTTTGGTGTGCCATTCTCACCCATCGGCATGCTGAAATTCCTCAAGAAGGTCAAGGCTGTCAATCCATCATATGCTGGACCCATTGTTGTGCACTGCAGGTAAAATAAGTAGCATGAAGGAAGCCAGAAGACAGCAACTAAGAACAGGCACATAAATTGAGTCAGAGTTGATTCAGTTCATTATTAAGGAGACGAAAACACATTACCAACAATGAATATCTTGTTTGGTACTATGAGCAAAGGTGAAATATTGTATGGGAAAAAAATAAAATAAAAAAACTTTCTGGTTTTCATGGAATAAAATTTTGATAATTTTATGTTTATTAATATTCGTGGTTAACCTCATTGTAGGCACAATGTATAAAAACTAAAGTGAAGCTCATTGTAGATGAATAAAAGCATCAGTACATATGGTGTGTGCATATGCTCGTTTGGCCAATCAGTGTAAAGCCTCACCAAAGAAATCTGCAGCCGATTGTACAACTGCTGCAACAGGTGCTCGGGGAGAGGGACTGTTGTTCTTGAATGGGACCCACTGAAGAAGCTTCAACACCCTGCTGTGGAATCCCAGCTCTGTGCTCCCAGAGGTGCCGTCTGCTGAAATGAACCTTGTAAATCTGTTAGGAGTGTGTTTGGGCTTCAGAGGTGAAGCACTTTTACACATGCTTGGGGCTGTCTACAATTGATGTCTTTGTTAAGAATACCGGGATAGTATGGCAATACATAACAAGATTGCAAAAACATTTATATCATTATGTCATATCTGTTATTCTGTATTGTGAAAGAAAAAAATATAATACACTTCTGTTGCTGTGGTTGTATTTGTACCTTATAGAGACAACATTGTATAAAGATCTTATCTGACACATTTTGTCTCCTAGCTTCACTTGGTTGTTTGTTACCGAGAAGACCTTGTGCCTTCCTCTTGTTTGTGTTTCCACAGTGCCGGGGTGGGGAGGACTGGGACGTTCATTGTCATTGACAGCATGATCGACATGATGCACATGGAACAGAGGGTGGATGTCTTTGGCTTTGTGAGCAGAATACGAGAACAGCGCTGTCAGCTCATTCAGACAGATGTAAGTGGTGACCCTCTCCGACCTGTTGTTGCTTGGACTGACAGCTCTGGTTGTGGCATAAACAACCAAGGACACGGAAAACAACCGTGTCTGTGATGCGAAAAATACTGGGAAATAGTTCAGCAAACTAAAGCAACTACTCCTATCTCTTCGTCTCCTTGGCTTCCTCTGTCTTTCTCCTCAGATGCAGTACTCCTTCATCTACCAAGCGCTGTTGGAGTACTATCTGTATGGAGACACGGAGCTAGATGTGTGTTCTCTGGAGGGCCATCTGCAGAGGCTTCACAACACCAGGGCTCCCCACGACAGGCTGGGCCTGGAGGAGGAGTTCAGGGTAGGAAGAGAGAAGCTCACTCTTAAACATTTCAGTCAGTAATGAATCGTCCCCATCACCCTGCACCCTGCATCGGTATATTTTCATGGAAAACTTGCCCAGGGTGCCACTCCTGGCAGTAGTAACATAAATAACAATGCTTTGAATCAACTAAAACTTTATAAGACACCACCATCTGCCACACAGAATTTATTGTAGCTTGGTGAAAATGTCTCATTTTTTCCTGCACTTCCCTACACACTGAACAGAATTATTCCCTATTGCCTGTTCTTTTTCTTCTTCTTATCATCTTCTTCTCTACTGATAAGAAATGTTTTTGCCTACCATGTATGTTTTTACTTGTTGCATTTTAAAGAACAAACTCTGTCTAAGCACCACCAGCTTTTCAAAATCACCATGTTTATCAGCATTGTACTGCCCAGCACTTATGAAAACAAACTTTTTAACCATGTCAATCCACCCGTATTCCCCCCATCAGAAGCTGACCAATGTTCGCATAATGAAGGAGAACATGAGAACTGGGAACCTTCCAGCCAACATGAAGAAGAACCGTGTGCTTCAGATCATTCCGTGTAAGGACTGCTCTGATACCCTGAACACTTTCATAATACATCATAATCCAAGTAACATCAAAGTATCACACTGCTGGTGATTTTATAGATGCCATATACAGATATCTAGCTAATCAGTTCATGTCTGTGTGATCAATGACATTTTTACAGTGAAAACTCATATAGGCTCTGACGTGTTTGGCCTTAATAACACAACTAAACTTTAAGTTAGCTGTTCTTTCCCCCTCTTCAGCCTCTTCAAACTTTTATTTTTATTAGGAATCACTTGTGGAAAGTTTCATTTTCCTTTTTTCTTTTGCAGATGATTTCAACCGAGTAATACTCTCAGTGAAAAGAGGACAGGAGTTCACTGACTACATCAATGCCTCCTTTATTGATGTAAGCACTCCCTCATGACCTGGTGTATAGATTTCCCATAGAAGTATATATAAAGCTCATTGTTTCCTTTACAAACAATGCAAAATATTATGTTTGCTGCACTCTAAAGTGTTGTTTACCGGATGATCTGCCCTCCAGGGCTACAGGCAGAAGGACTATTTTATCGCAACCCAGGGCCCCCTGTCTCACACAGTGGAGGACTTCTGGAGGATGGTGTGGGAGTGGAGGTGTCATTCAATCGTTATGCTCACCGAACTCAAAGAGAGGGAGCAGGTACAGTATGGTGCTCTTGCAAAAGTACAGGCTGAGGAGTGGAGTTGCACATTTAAACAATCTTTTTTTATAGCGTTATTTCATTGTCTTATTTTTTCCTGACAGTCTGTATATGTATTTAATCATGTTGATGTTGTTTTTGCAGTGCACACTGGAAATAGACAAAATAGGATCTAAGTCAGTCAAATGTAACCTAATTGTATTTCCATCTGACCTTTCTGACCAGGAAAAGTGTTTCCAGTATTGGCCATCAGAGGGCAGTGTAACATTTGGAGATTACACAGTGGAGCTAACTGGAGACACGCTGTGTGAAACCTTCACTCTCAAAGACATGGTGCTAACCTACAGACCAGTACGTAATGTATTATTATTATTACATTTAAAAGCAGTTAAATAGGAATTTACCATTAACACATTTTCCTCCCTGATTTCTGCGTGTTTTACAGATTAAGCAGTTTAAAGTTGACATAACATATCATTATATCTACCAATTTGTAGCTACATGAAAATAACAGTGTAAGCTCTCCGTCTCACCAGGAAAAGCAGTCACAACATGTCCGGCTCTTCCACTTCCACGGATGGCCTGAGATTGGAATACCAGCCGAGGGAAGAGGGATGATTGACATTATTGCTGCTGTGCAGAGGCAGCAGCAGCAGTCTGGAAACCGTCCCATAATTGTGCACTGCAGGTAAGGAACTTCATTTTGACAATTCTGCATCATGGTGTGCATACTCAGATGAAAATTATTATATTATATGGTATAATGTCTTTGTCCACTCATGCTTATAACAAAACCCCTTGAATTTTCTCAGTGCTTTTATTACCTGTCCACCTGAATCTCGCAGAATGATATTTAAAGGAATTTCAATTTTTACAAATACATTTTTCTTTCCTGCAAATGTCTGCAACAATAAATTCTACATTTTGCCTCAGTAGACCTGGTGTTCTGTGCCTAAACCACTTATGTGATCCCTTATAAAGACTTAGCTGTGAAAGCTTTGATCAGAACCTAGCTTCAGGTGAAGTGATTCTAAAGCAGCATGCCCCTGTGGGATTGATCCAATCCACTGATTCACAGTCAATTAAAACCTCTCAAAGTGAAATCTCCTCTGACTCCCACTATGATTAATCTGATAAGATGAGCTAACGACAGGAAATGGTGTCATCACTCTCTTCTATTCCTTCATCACCACTTGTCTAAGAAGGGCTTTTTAAAGCTTTTTCTCTGCCCCTGGGAAATGGGGCTAACCCGTTGCAATCCCCAACGTCTCTCTACGCTTCTCTTCCGAATCGCACATCACTCTCGCACTGGCTCCTCGTCTCTCTCCTCTGTCTTTCTCTCTCCATCCCACCATCATTGTAAACATTGACTCAGTCAAACACTGAGCTTCCAAACTGATTAGTGTTAGCATTTGGATTAGCCCCTCTTTAAGTGAGGATGATTATTAGCACTATTACACAAAGGTCACCTTTTCTCTTGCGAACTTTTTTCCTTTAAATGGAAAAAGGATGTGCTGCTAAGATTACAAGAGTTTCATTGCAAGCATGATCATTGAGGAATGTCAGAATAGTTACAATTTCACATTTATTTGTTTGACTTCTGAGCTGCTTTTCTAAATTATCTGTAGTTCTTCCACAACTGGAGTTCTGCAACAAATCTCACCACTATCGAAGGCTGTCCGGTGTGTGCATTATGTGATGTGGTTATTGATAGTTTTGTCCTCATGTTTCAGTGCTGGTGCAGGTCGGACCGGTACCTTTATTGCCCTCAGTAACATTCTGGAGAGGGTGAAAGCTGAAGGCCTCCTGGATGTTTTTCAGACAGTCAAGAGTTTACGCATGCAGAGACCACACATGGTTCAGACTGTGGTAGGTGGAAAATGAGATAATATCAAACTTGCTGTGCATAAACATTCAGCTTATTCACATTTGTGTTGTTTTCTGCACATATATGCACAGTAAAACTTTTCCTTTTCTTTCCAGGAGCAGTACGACTTCTGCTACAGAGTGGTTCAGGATTTTGTTGACATCTTCTCAGACTACGCCAATTTTAAATAATACTTGTCAGATAGTGTTCTGTATACATTTGTCAAATAACATATGCATTTTTTCCTGAATGTTATTTTCTAAAGCAACCTCTTTTTACATTGTGCACTTGATTACAGATAAAGAAATGTTGCAACATACTGTAATATAATTGAAAACATCTGTGCTCCAGGAGAGTCTGTCTTTTTCAGGAATGCTTGATTTCCAAGTATTCCAATGTAAAATATAGAAATTATAGTGGAATACATTAATGGCTGGTTGGGTTCTTGATGTAACAAAAAAGAAAAGTAAGTCTTAATTAAAGTTTTATGTTGCGTAAGTCCAACATTATGAGGGTCAGTAACGTGTAAGAGGAAATATTCAAAAACTGTATTCCAACTTATATATATATATATATAAATATAAATAATGTATACATATATATTGTAGGATGTATTGCTCACTATCTGAAATGCATCACTAATGTGTTGTAGAGAAGATGCATTATTCTTTTATTTCTGCTTGATTTTGATACCCACCACAATGCCTTTGGTTTACATTAGTCCTGTATTTTATGCAGCCCACTCAACATGTTTGATTGCTATGAGGAGAGTAAAGTGTGTGTTTTGATAATTAGGCAAAATAATTAATGCTTTTGCTAAAATCATGTCCTAGCTGACATGTGCAAATAATATTTATGATCTGCTTTTAAGTCACACTAAAACATAAAATTCAAGATACATTTCATCCTGTTAGACGCTGCAAATTACCTCACTTCTGTCTGTGAATAACTTAACAGCTGCTGCCTGTTGCAATTTTATTCAGCTTAACCAACTTTCTTTTGTTGCCTGTGGCAATATTACTTAGTGGATTGGCGCCTGACGCTGCAAAATGCAATTAGCCCACATTGGAACAGGCAGAAAATAAAGTTATTATTACCTGAATTCAAATGTGTCATTCTTACAAATGTTTTGCAGCCAAGCATCACATTTTGTTTTTAAAAAAACATTTTGATACACATTAATAAGCCGACTTTACACTTGCATGTTTGCATAAAGCAGTGCCATATTGATTAGAAAGACAGTTCTAATCTTGAAACACTTGTCACCAAGTGACAACATTTTATTACAGAGAAGCCAGATGTTTAGTTTCATTTAATAATAAGACACATTTTTTAAAAGTGTTTTGATTTTGAATGGTGGTCTCCTGTATGGATCGTCAATTCATTGTTTGTACAAACACTTCCGAGAATACTATTTAATTGTTATATAAGAAAAACAAATATACCATACCTTTAGGAATTAAAATAAGTGTGTAAGAACTCAATAAGAAAAACACTGCAGAAGTGTGTGTTTTAATGAAAGAGTTGATAAGCAATGCAGTTAAACTTCGTTCATCCCCTGGAACTGAGATGAAACGTCTAGAACAGTGAAAAGCATTGATCTCAAGAACCAGTGCTCAGCCAAAATATGAAATATGCATCCACAGGCATTTTGACATATTTTGACTATGATAGTTAGTCTTAGTTTCATATTTGAACAAGGAAACCCCAACATTGCTACAAAGTCAAAAGCATATATTTTTGCAAGGCTTCTTCTTACTTCTTTGTAGGAATTTTTGGAAGTCGTAACTTTGGGTAAAGAACTTTCTACTGAGTTTGTAGAGGGGTAAGATGGGTTTATATATGCCTGATCATTTTGTTTTTTTTTAGTGTACATAAATTCATGTGGTCATTACTCATCATTAAGGTTTACTGCATTGTTGACATGAGTTGTCATGCTGAAGGAAAAAGAAATGGGGTAATGACAGTGAGGCCTTGCCGCATGATGTGACATAAATGCAAAAGCATCTTGTTTCAATGATGTTTCTACCTTTTGAATCTGTATGGATTTGAAATGTGTTTGCTAAAAGCTGATTCCAATAAATTATAGATGGAGAGAAATGTCAGATTTCATTTTAATGTTGTCTTTTGTCTCTACACAGATGCATTTGATACAAACACAAAGGCGTTTTGATATATATTTTATGCTGTTTGAACCCCCATGTGGTGTCAGAATATCTGAGCACTTAGCCAGCTCCATTAGTAGTGTTTTGTGTCCCATTAGTCAGTAAATGTGTCACACCTGCAGAGAGGGGATTATAATCCTGACAGCAGCTTCTACACCTATAAAATCCCCCTGTAGCTAATGCACCACATGCTAACAAGGCAAATACAGAGGTGAGTCAGTCCTCAATGAAGTTTGTTCAGTGTTCATTAAGTTAGAATTACTCCTCTTATTAATTACTGTCTAAAAAGCTCTTTACTAATGTTGGGCAATGTTTTATAACCCCTGGTCTGTGAGCCGTGGAGCTGTGAGAGAGGAGACTGTGACATTATTGTTTTTATTACAAATGTGGCTTCCTCTGCAGTTCTAATGGAAGCAAACAGCAGAGTGATGGTGCAGGTATTGTTGTTGGCGTTGGTGGTGCAGGTCACCCTGTCCCAGCACTGGTCATATGGATGGCTACCAGGTGGAAAGAGAAGTGTGGGAGAGCTGGAGGCAACCATCAGGGTGAGTGATTTTCTTATGCGGACAGTTTCTGGAATTTTGGTGTCTTAATGAAGTTTAAAGGAAAATGCAGCAGCAGAAGTACTTCTTTTTTATATCATGTCATTTGGTTTTAATTTCTAAAATCTCTGTTTTATTGGGCTTAGATGATGGGTACAGGAGGAGTGGTGTCTCTTCCTGAAGAGGCGAGTGCCCAAACCCAAGAGAGATTTAGACCATACAATGTAGTAAGTGCTTATTATGCATAATTTATCACCAATGTCTACTTCAATTGTACAGTATTAATGTACATTGCACCACTGTGTGTGCCACTGTGTTCCAAAGCAGCAGTGACAATATACAAACTGCTCAATGATTTATTTTTCCCTTTTTGCATGATTGAATATGTGAATGCTTAATTTCATCTTTTCGAATGTTGGCAGATGTACTGCTAA
>JAPMOB010109882.1:0-17671 GCA_029875015.1 Lepomis gibbosus
GTGTGTGTGTGTGTGTGTGTGTGTGTGTGTGTGTGTGTGTACGAGAGACAGAGGGAAGGCGAGAGAGTCAGAGCAAATATGAGACAGAGAGAGAGAGAGAACAAAAGAGCGATACAGAGTCAGGGATTCTCTTTCTGCAGAGTTTTCATTTGGTATCAAACATTATCATATCACAGTTGACATGCGAAGTGCTTGCGATGCAACTGATGTCGCTATTTAAATTGGATAAAATCATTGTTTCGTTAGCTGGTAATCTCCTGATATTATGGCTCTGTCATCTTTTATTCAGCAAACCGGCAGCAGCTGTGGCCTTTGTTGAGAAAATGGGCTGGGAGGAGACACTCACACACACATACACTGAGAGATAGTTTAAAGACCGGGCGATTGTGTGTGTGTCTGTGTGTGTATGTGTGTGTGTCTGTGTAGCAGAGAAGAGACTATACAGTGTACCGAGAGACAGTGGGACCTGAATGCGTGCAGAAAGGAAGAGCGCAAGGACGAGAGAATGACAGAGTGAGAAAGGGAGAAGGAGGTGTACAGAGAAGTGTTTGTATGTGAGACTATAAGAGAAAGAGACGGAGAGAGATCCCCGAGCCATGCTGTGTTTAGCAGTGCCATCTCACCTTCCTCAAAGTGAAAATGAGAATGTATTTTTGACTCGTCGGTGTAAGGAAGAAAAAAAACCTGTCTGGAAGTTTGTGCGCGAGTATGAGTGTGATAGAATGTGTTTCTCTGAGCGTGCAAATGCGTAATTGTATAAAGTGTGTGTTTGTGTGCATGTTGTGAAAGAAGAGGGAGCGTGTGCGTGTATGTGTGTGCGTATACTCGTGTTTGTGTCAGCAGCATGTCTAATTAGCTGAGACAAGCAGGTGTAAAACAGTAATTAATGACACAACCGACTGACTTCATTATCTCCACATGAGCTTTTGAGCTGGCTGAACAAACACACATGTATGTAAACATACTTTACATTTGCAGAGCATTATGAGTGTGTGTGTGTGTGTGTGTGTGAGAGAGAGAGAGAGAGAGAGAGAGAGAGAGAGAGCGAGCGAGAGAGAGTTACAAATAGTAGAGCAACCACGAGTAGAGTAAGTGGACACAATTATCACACGTCACTGTTCGGCCACTCAAACACTCATTTAGTTTGCAAATGGACTCATTACTAATGAATCACAAGCTGCTTTAGAGCAGGCTGAGCACACAGTAATGGTTTGGCCATTCTCCAGAATACAGACACTACAACACACATACACACACACACAAACATACACACTTGCATTGACAGAGATTGAGAGCAAGTGTCCAAAAGCCGCAATTACCTTCACATTGAATGTAAGAGAACAAGCTAGAAAGCTAATTAAAGTCCCACACATGTAGATGGGGATCATTCAAGCACACACGCACACACACGCTCACATAGCAGATGCTATGTCACCAGAAATAGCATTTTCTTGTTTTTGTCTGTGATTGTTAGTGTTTACAGCAAGCTCGTTATGGGAAATATGGCTGTGTCATTGTATTATTACCATAAGTCATGATTACAACCCCTGAGCCCAACGATCTTTATTGAATCATCAACAAGACTGTATTATTGAGTAATTCCAGTTTTAGCCAGATTGATTTACACTTCAGTACTCTGCCAGGCTTGAATGAGATCAAATGATATTAGATGCCTCCACATGCACCATGTTGTCATTCAGTAAGTGGAACAAATATGTTTTTTATTTATCATTCAAGTACTATCAGTCTTTTTTTTCTCGTGGTGGTTTGCCAAGGCATAAATATTGCTGATGCTCTCTCTCTCTGTCTCACTGGTGAGAGTCAGTGAGATGGCAGTGATTGGACAGAGTAATTGGACCTAATGAATATGTCAACTGCCTGTTTCTTTCTCTCTCCATTAAACACAACTGGATTAGATTTACTGTGCTTACTCTAACAACTTAAAGACTCCATCAGTAGGCTACTTTCCACACACACACACACACTCAGAGACAGAGATTGGCTTAGCTCAGTAGATCAATGGCCTCTTGGTCAATGTCTCCTTCAGGAGGGTAATCAATCTGTTCCTCATTAATGAAACACTCTGAACACCCCCCCCCAAACACACAGAGTTTGTATTGCAGGGGGGTTGAATGTCTTTGTGCATTCATGGGTGTCAGATTGTCTTTAAAGTGTATGGTGTCATGTTTGTTCTTAGGTTAATTACAGGCTGTTCACATTAGTAAATTGTGTGTGTGCATTTTGAATGTGCCCTAATGAAAATTCTAAAGGGCAATTACCGTGGCAAATCTAAGCGTAAAATATCATGTCAATAATACTGAAATAAGTAAGAATTCTCTCATGACAAAAAACTCAAATGAATAGTGGTGGCGACACAGATGTGTAGTTTGTTGCATTTGGCTGTCACGTTTTAAAAACATTTTCTGCACTTTCTAATTCTAGCACATTGTTTCTTGTCAGCACCTTTTTTCAAAATAGTTTTACAAAAGTATTTTTATACTGAAGACCAGATCATCTTTGACAGGTGAAAAAGTTGCTGCTGATGACAGTTTTCTGTCTCTCTGGTGTCAAAAATGTTTTTTTAAGCAAGCCCAATGATAAAATACAAATACCAAAGAAAGTGTGCACAACCCAAAATGGTCACACAAAGAGAACAAATGAATTCACCTACAATGCTAGCCAAAAACCTTTAAAAAAAATATATAAATATAAAAATCTTGGTGGCCTGATGGTTGAGGCAAACATGTAACCACAACATCCTCAGCTCAATGCAGGCCATGGACCTTTGATGCCCCACTCTTTCTCTTGCCATGTTTCTTCTTTGTGTTGTTATTATAGAATAAAGGCACAATGCCAAAAAATAATAAAAACTTTTCTGGCAGGTGAAAAAGCACTTTTGTGTGTGCACTGCAGTAATAAATTAAAAACAAATAAAACAGTATACAATTTAGGTCTGAACGATATGCAAAAAAAAATCATATTGTGTTTATTTTTACAGACATAATATAAATGTCACAATTTTAGCAGGAATAGTCATTTTTGCATTTCATTTTCACTGAAAAAAATACAAAAATGATCCTGATGTGATTTTAGCATTTAATGTCTGTACCAAACAAGCCTGTTCCCTCTTGTCTGGAGAATATGATTTTAAGGCCTCTGTAGCACCACAATGCTTCATTTATTTATTGCACTTTGCCGCATTGAAATTTCAATAATATTTTGATTAAGTATTCAGCCCTAATACCATAACCATTTGTGATTTAAACAAGATATAAATACTTGTATCCATTATCGTCCCTTCCCTACTGTGTATGCATGTGCTGTATGTTGGTATTCCTTTCTTTTACCTATGACAACAAGCTGCATTAGACTCTCACACTGAGGACATTTTGGCAAAATTCAGTCAGATCTACTGTAGAGTTTGAAGAAGATTTTAGTTATAATTAATTTTTGTTTGTAGTTAAATTTAATGTTAGTGTATGTTTAGATGAAATTTATCGGTACCAACACATCCTAATGACATGTACAACCTTGTGTTATACATTATCTTTCGTTGCTCTGCAGCGTCTTCCTGGAACTCTACTGTAATATAACACCATGTGCTCTGTATGAGCATGTTTTAAATACAACTTATTCAAGTTCTCTTTAGAGTAGAATAGCAAAATGGTACCTAGATTATATTTAGGTGACCTTTTCAGAAAAAGAGAGAGCTACAGCTAATTTGTGTCGCAAGAACACATTTTTTTTCAAGTGGGCTGAACTTTTACACCAGGGTTTCTGAAACTATTCAAGTATCTGACATGCACTTCTGACAGCGTATACTGGCAGCTTAAGAGTGTTTATACCGTCTCTTTCCAAGGCCGCATGTATTGCAGCCAGGGGAGCGTAGCAGTGTGAAGTACAGTAGGTCAGTGGTAGGCAAGGGAAGACAGGGACAACAACACCCAAGAAACCAGTACTATCTCCCCACTTCCTGCTCCGCTCTACTGGGGTCTGATAACTCTAGAGCTGCAGAGGGATGGGAGGAGATGAATAAATATTGTACAGGTTCCAGAGACTCAGTGAATCCATGAGGACTGTTTCGAGAATATATTTTTTCCTTTTTTTGTTTTGTTTATTTAAAGTTCTCTCTTTACCACCCCCTCAAACCAGATTTCAGGACAGCCTCTTTTATGATTTTTTTAAATGATGCTACTGTCAAATGGCATTAAGTGCAATAGAAACTGTTTTGCTTTGCAAATCCACAAGCACTTTGAAATCTATCTGTTCTACCTCACACATTCTGATGTTAAGTGTGTTGAAGTTATTGTTCTACAACTGCACCCGATGGTAATATAATTTAATATAATATTTTTTTCTCTCTCTTCCCCTCTTTCCCCCTCTCTCCTCTGTCTGTCCCCCTCTTCCCTCCTTCTCTTTACAGTTTGACGTGTTGAAGTTCTTAAGGTAAGAGAGTCTCATTTCGTGTTTTCCTTCTCTTGTACTTTCTTCCCTCTGATCAACCCATAAAACACAGCATGCCATCAGCACTTGGCACAGTGTGTGTATCACGAAACAATCTGCGTCCTCAAAATTTATTTGGCTCAGGATCTTGCTCACTGAAACACAATAACATTGTGTTAAGATAACAAAGAGACACTCTGGGTAGCACTCCCACTGCACTCCCCTGTTAAAGCCATGATCAGAAATGCACAGACCTGAAACTGCAGCCTATAGGACGCTTTATATGGGGAATATACTGCATGTTTATACATCCTTCCATCAGTTAATAAATTATTTTAATCAACAGGATATATCGTAAGGGCTGTGTAGTAATTCTGCGCAGTATACACAAAGAGTAATAATAAACAGTAAATCCTTTTCCACGGTGTCTTGCAACTGAATCTTCCTGTCACAAGCTGTTAGTCATAACTGGGTCAAAAAAACTGCCTTACAGTTTTTAAAAGGCAAGACCACTGTTATTGTTTATTTATGGATTACTGGTTTCAGCTTTAGTAAATCTCAAACTTATTACTTTTCAGGCTGGGATGCTGTGTAATAATATCAGCAGACTCACAATACTTTCAAAAGAAAATTAAATGTGCTACAGTGCCATAAAACTGGGCCTGACTGACCTTGTGGTTGGGCATACAGGATGTGTGTGTGATATCTGACTGCAGTGTACAGTGTGAGCATGGGCAGACCATGCATGGTGTGCATTTTTGTTTCAGTGAATAAATCTTGTGTCTCCAAATGTTTTTCATTTTAGAGCTGAGGGATTTGAGTTTATTTAACTTTCTGTGAAAATGTTACAAATTAGGGGTTTGAAACCTAATTTGTAACGTTTTCTCTATGGTGCCCTTAAAATACTGACGAAGGTTAAAGATCAGAAGATTATTGGTCATTTTCTCTTCAGATCATTGTAGTCTGACAAAATATAAACTATTTATATATAAAAAACATATATATATATATATTTTTAAATTTAGAACTCTAGAGTTCTAACTCAAATAAATGTTTGTAGGCCCTAATCCTCATTCTTGCATGTTAAGTGGAGCCCCTAAACAGACAAAAAGAACTATAGACTGCAACCATAATCACAAGGAGGTCTCAAAATGTTGTGCTATCAGAATAATGTGAAAGACATACATACACATATTTAAATGAAAGAGATAAATTAGATAATGAATTAGATAAAATAGTTTTCCTGCAGAACAGCTATTAAAAAAACACTTGGCTCAAAGAGGTTGTTTATATTTTTTTCATCATATATTTAAAAATGAAATACTGCCACATATCAATGTTGAGAAAAATCTGTGATACTAATTATTACTGAATTTTGTCCAAGTCACCCACACTTACCTCAGAACTGAGGTAGGTGTGGGTTGCCAATCCTCCAAAGAAGTTAAGATATAAAAGGGACCACAATTGTAGATGCAAGGTTGTTACCAAACACTGATGCCATGTTAGTGTGCCCCTTAGTGTTTGTTTGCTTTGGTGCCCAAGGTCGTGCGTCAGATTTTAACATTTCTGTGTGTGTGTTTGTGTGAGGGTGAGGGCATGTGTCTACATCTTGGTCTCTGTCTCCCTTCTTGTGTGTGCCTGGTTCCCTGTGTTTGGAGTGGGCTCTGTTGGGACTGTGTGTAGAGCCTCATTAGTGGCTAAGGTTTGGCTGGCCTGCTGCTACTAGAGACTCACTCGGGGGCACAAAGTCATATGTTACTCTACTGCTGGCCCATCTGCTACACTGGCCCTTACTTGAGACTCTGAGATCTGGTTCTTTTTCTGTGCATGTGCATCTTTGTAAGCAGTGGTGGAAGCTAACTAAGTACATAAACTAAAGTATTGTACTCTACAGGCACTAAAGCATACAAATACAGATATTATTATTGTTGTTTAAAGTACCTTGACTGCTTTGAAAGATCTGTGTGTGACAGCCTGCTGCAACTCTACTGCACCTCCCCAGGGGGTCTCACAGTTTGAAAACCTGTGTTATAGATTAAAACTACACAGTATATAAAGCAGTTAAAACTAGAAGAGTGCACTCAGTAGAGAGCATATCTCCACCAGGTGTATCTGTGTGCATGAGAGTAGAGGAATGAAAGAGAGAACGTATCCAACTGAATAAATCCAACCCCTCCCTTCAGGCCTCAGCGAGGCAGAGTGTGCGCAGGTAGGCAGGTGGATAAGGTAGACATGCAGGTAGTCAATTGGAATTAATATGCAGATGCTGCCTGCTGGATGTCAGTTTTTGAGCCATGATAAAGGTCAAAATGTGGCCAGCAACAGACTAGATAAGCCCTGAATTTAGCCTAGCTGGTTGCTGGAAATGCCTTTTGCAGTGTCGAATTGCATATCGTAAAATGGGAAATACTGCTGAAAAGATGAAAGTCTAAGCTTTTCGATTGGCTCAGTCAATACAATAGGATTTTCAAAAATTGTGAATCACCTTAACCACAAGGGGCCTTGAGCATACATTCACAGATGTGCACAAATGAATATTAGGCTGTATTAATATGTAAGATTAGCAGCAAACTGACACACATGCACACGACCAAACACATGATGGCCTCCTGGCTTAAAAATAATGTCATGATAAAATAACCCCCTCCCCCCACATAAACCCCCCCACACACACACACACACCAGCAAAATGGATTTCATTTCTATCAATCATTAACAATATGGGCAATTGAAATGAACAAAGGATCCAGGTTGGCAAATAGCCTTGCTGTGTGAATGAATCATATTCATGCAACTTAGGCCAGCATCCATAAGTGATGAATCTGGATGTCAGCTGATGATTGTTTTGGTGGCTAATTTACTTAATTACTAATTCCTGGCAGGCCAGATACATCGATAAACACAGATAGACATGGATAGGACAGAATGACCCCTGCATGAACTGGTCTAGTGCACAATGTGCACAACAGCTTTAAACAGCTTAAGTTGTGTAATGTGTTGTGTTTGTGATGAAACTTGTTTAAAGCTTTAGCTTTAATAGCTCCACTCAGCAGGAGAAAGGTTAATTATCACATCCTGTTACAGACAGACAGGACACCTCCTCCTGTCAAGCAGACACACAAACACTCTGAGCCACACAAACACGCGGACCATCAAACAACACTGTGTGTGTGTATCTGTCATATAAAGATGTAATTTAGCATCTGTTTGTCCTCATTTCCCTCATCACTTGATTGAGACCTTCATTTCTCTTTTGGTTTACTCCCTGCCTCCCTCCTCCTCTCCCATTACTCATATTCACAATGTGATGCCACAGTATTCATTCATAGGGTTGTTCATCAGGAAAAAATGGACACAGTCCCCTTGGATCAAATTTTTTCACTTTGATACAATGTGTGAATTGGGCAGGTTTATCACATCTCTGGAAAAATGGGGCGCATTTCAAAAACAAAATGACAGATGAGTGGACAGAGGTGTTGAGTGGATGTGAAGCAGAGAACCACAGCAAATGATTTCTCTTGTGTTCTCTGGAAGATGCCAAACAATTTAGAGCAAAAAAAATTAAAGTGACAACTCAAAAAGAACCAAGTAGACGTAGTGGAATTTCTTTTCTCCTAAGAAATGAACACCTCTACTTTAGATCATGAACCCTTTTACAATATCTCTACACTCTTTCATGTCATCCACTCAACTCGCCATTCCACTTTATCTTTCTCCTCAAATGTTCCTACCCCCTTCTTTTACTCCCACTCTTCTAAGTGTCTCTTGTGTTGTCTCCCATCCACCTCCTCCCTCTCTCCATCCTCATTTCACTGCCAGTCTAGACAGCTTCAGCAGCAGGTGCTAAGGCTGGGCGAGGTGGAAAAAATAGGGTGATAGGGAGCAAGGGAGGAAAGGAGCCAAGGGGATAAGGAACACATCGAGAACAGAGAGAGATTAATAGATCAAGCGGAGAGGCATATGATGAAAGTTTAGAAGAGTATGGAGAGGAAAGGAAAGGAAATGAAAGGAAAGGAGAGGGATGGTTCAGGTTGAGGCAGGATTGGAGCAGAGAAGAAGGAGGGGGAGATATGAAAGCAGAGATCTGAGTAAATCAGGTAGGCGCTATGCAGAGGGGAGAGGTGCGGAAGAGGCTATTTTAATGCAGGGTAGAAATCAGGTGCTCAAGGTGGGGAGAGAAGGAAGTGGCAAAGAAAGGAGGACGAGGAGGAGAGGTGTGCAGTGCAGGAATGAATGAGGTAAGGAGAAAAGAAGTGGGGGTGGGATCCCAAGAAAAGGTATGTGCTAAGTGAGAAAGAGGAGGGAGCATAAGGATGGATGGATGGATGGATGGAGTATGTGTAGGGGAGAGGACATGAACAGCGTTGTTGTGCTTTTACGGGAGGACACCGGCTGCAAGGAAGTGAGGTAGGTAATAAGGCCATAGCTCATTCCTGTGGAGCAGCCTCTATCCTATTAGTGACTACCTCTCACTGGATGACTTATATGCACCTCGTTTTTCACCAAAAGTATGACAGCAGATGCTTGGGAAGAAACAAACACATGCGCACCCACATGCACATTCACAAAGCCACAGGAGCGATGACAGGAGAAATCTGCTGCTCCTTCCAGATGTAAAGAGAGAACACTATCAGTGCAAAAAACAACAACAGCTTAAGATAGTGTCAGATGGTAGAATTACCTTAGAAATAACTTAAAAAACACATTACATTTTATAGATATTTTACATAAGATTCTAAAATGTGGAGGCCTTCAGGAGATGTTTACCAAGCAGCCAATTTTGACAATATTTAACAGCTAGCTTAATGTTAGCCTTCAACTCAGCTTAACAGGTTTTAAATGTGTAGGCTTAACAGTGGTTAACGTTAACGCAAGAAAGCCAAGAATGCACAACATGTAAACAAGATAACTGTGAAATTGTGTCTTATTTCTCCTTTATTAGCAAAAGCTAACTGCCTCCCCACACCTCCAGCCGCAGCACCAAGCTAACACATACTTAATCATCAAACTGCTGCTAAGCCACCAAAAGGCTGACCTTCAAAATTGTCCAAGTTGATTAGTAACTGTACTGTACTATTTCCCATTGTAATCCCTTAAACTATTCAGAGTAATAGTGAAGAAAAAAAAGTTTAATGGAAAAGCAAACAAAAAGAGCAGTCTCCTGTCCAAGAACCAGATGTGAAGCCAGTCATGAGTTGATATAATTTTAACTCACTCATTCAGCCAGGCAAAGATCAGACTTATATTCAGAAGCACCTCTGGAAAAGCTCAGCCTGTTCCAAGCAAGGAAACAGATCATCTTCTGTTCAACTAACAAACTGTACACTTATAGTGGGTGTCTGAGTGCTGTATAATCACTTGCTCCAGGGAATTTTGTAATTGCAAGATATTTAACAAAATCCTCTGCTATCTTGCAAGGGTTTGCAATTTGGACCAGTCCCCACACTTTTACTTCATAAACCCTCCCAAATCCTTTTAGTTTTTCTAAAACAGTGCCATTGTGTCAGAACAATCAAATGGGAGACGTCTGGTTAGCATTTAAAAACAATTTCAAACTGCCTTTAAAGTGAAATGAGGAAAAAGAGCAGAACTAATTGTCTTACAGTTTTGCAGAAAAGCCACCAGGCAATCAGTTTAAATAAAAAAGGATTCAAAAAATCATAATTGTCTTGATACTACACACATAAATACACACATACATAGTTAAAACATCTTTTCATTCCTGTCTTGTCCTTTTAAAGTGAAAGTTCATTTGTGTTATTGTAATTTACCATCTCCGCTGTGACATTTTCTTCTGAGAATGAAGACTGACCCTGTCAGGCTCCTCAATCGTTGAAGTCCAAGCAAACCCAAGGACTAATGGTTTGAAGAAAGGGGATATAAGAATCTCCTCCAATAATTTTAGCCCTTTTAATTAAATGTATGCATATTTTTCCTTGTGAAGAATTTGGGGCATCAGCAATAGGGGAAAGAAAAAGAGAGAGAAAGAGAAAATGGGTCACTTTGGCAGAGCTTCATTAGAAAACCTGCTGCAGTCATTCTGTGGCCATTCGAATTCTGCTCCAGCATTCCCATTCTGCACTTGTGGGATTCCAATATCAGCCTAACATTTGTGACCTCGTCAAAAGCAAGAAATAAGCAGGTGTCAGGTCGTGCTGGTCTCACCCACCGCCACCTCTTTGACACCCTGCCCCCTTTCTCCATCTATTCTGCCTAAATTAACACTCTGCCTTGCTCTCCTGGGATGGAAAATGTCAGGTGTTTCTTATCCAGAACTTTGCAGGTTGTTAGTGGGAAAAGCTGCACTCATTGTCTTTGCCAGTGAAAGAATTAACATGTTAGCACTGAGACAATTTGATGTTAACTGTGCAAGGGAATTAGATGTACTGTGTAATTTGCCTTTCAAAGATGATAGCTGAGCAGATGGAATGGGGCAAAGCTGTGTCAGAGTTTCTACACTTTAGAAGCGCTTCCTCCTTATATCTTATTTGCCCTTTCTCATTTGCTATAATTCTCCTTATCTTCCTCCCTCTCCTTCACCCATAACACCCAATCATTTTTCTTCCTTACCCTCTGTGTAGTAGACACTTTCTCACACTTCTTTTGCTCTCTCAGTCAGTCGTTCTCTTGGCCCAGAGCACAGTAGCGTCTAATATGTCTTTAAAAGTGGGACACCACTGAGTAATTTGTTGCACCTACCAAATGATAATTCAGAATTGTCACCATGTATCCATGACTGCAGGGCCTCCCCAAGCACACAATAGCATCTGCTGTCTGCTGAGAACAGTCATCATGATTTTCTCGTCATTATAGTGTTAAATAGAATTTGAAAATATAGGACTATTTTACAAAGATATGACACCGTTTCACAGCAGGAATGTCTGTGCCCTTTGCGTAAGCTGCATCATTTCACTGCCATTACATAGAATTTGCAGTGTTATAGATCGCTTACAGTCAACCTCTGCCATAGCTTTTCTTCCTACCAGTAAGACGTATCCTTTAACAGCATTGTGTAATGTCTTTTGTGGGTCTGAAACTTTGTCTTATAACGCCAGCAACATTGTCACAGTTATCTTGTCTTGGAATGGGACACGACACGTTTTTAAGGCTTTGGTGATAAATGGGTTGTAGAGTTTGAAGGATGTAGGCATTTGTCAGTCATGGAGGGTCTAACAAAAATAAGCTAACTGACCCATACAAGGGACAGATGGTCAAGATATATCTTCCACTGTTATATCAATTTTGACCATTCTCTTCAGGGCTTGACGGTAGCAGTTGCCAGGTTGCCATTGGCAACCGTTTTGAAAAAATGGCTACAAATTTATTCTTAAGCAAATAAAAAATAGAGGCAGACTACAAACGTGCACCTGAAGTCAATACATTTTTAATATTTGCTGCATTAGTGATTATCACAAATCAAAGTACAATTGTTTCAAATCACTGACAAACAACCACTAAAAGGAATCTTGTGAAGTCTCCCGACAAGTTTGAACATCAAGTTCACTAATTCAAGGTAACACATACTGCAGAACCATGAAGCTAGACAAGCACTGGAGCTGTTGGGGGCCACCAGGAGAGGTTACTTAAGATTCAAATTCAGGACAGTATCAGATAAAACACAAACTATAAAGAATTTTGTTAATTTACTGCAGTGTTTCTCAAACATTTTTGAGAACCCCTATCACAAGCTGAAAAAAGTTCATACCCCACCAACACCATTTGTAAAAGATTTGTTATTAATCATTACCAGTATTGGGGGAGCAACAAAAAAAGAGTCTATTTGATTGAAATAAAAGAATCTATTCAGCTCAGCACGGTAGCATCAGCAACTCTTGTTATATGTATTGCCTTACATATATCATGTTCATTCAACACTTATATTTTCCCCTGGTCGTCCACCCCCCATGTCTTTCTGTTTCTTGCAAATCATCCAACGTTATAGAAATGCAATACTAAATCACTGAAGTGATTTTGCCATGTTATTCCAATGTTTGAAACATGGGAATGTCTTTAAACCTGCATTGATTTATTTTGTTGACCACTTGGGGTCAACACGGCAAACAGTTAACACAAAATTGACATACAGTATTATCACCAAACAAAGTTGATGTGATGAACATGTTGGCAAACAACTGCCTATTTACACATCCAGCAGACATAGGGCAAAGTTAGCATTGATTTGGAGTTGTGTTTCTAGCCAGTGTAAATCCAGGATTCACTCTTCATTTAGCTCTGTTTTGGTCTTTATGCTAATGCTTTGCTATGTTCACCGGTTAGTTGCTCACCTTGTCTCTCTGCCATTTCATGTAGGGCACATAGTGTACTGTGGGTTTATCAGAGTTGGGTTTTTTTGCTGAAACCAGCTGCTGTTGCTGCTGAACACAAGGTTAATGAAGTCAAATTTTGTGTGTTCTTTGGTGAGACTGAAACCAAACAGAAAAGTTGCAGGTGTTGAAACCAAAACAGTGCGCAGAAAGACTGCATTTCCCATATGCGTCAACCTAACCTAACCTATAGTAAAGACAACATGACATCAAAGAACATGTGTTTTTCTAACAGTGAACATATCTCTCATTGTTCTCATTCAAATGAGTGTTATGTCAGATTGAGAATACCAATAGAGGCGTAAGATTTAAAACCAACCATCTTTGGTTTAACTCCAAGGAATTCTGTTGCATTTGGTATGTTAAATCAAGACACGAAGGCACAGTGGAGCATTGTAATCTGACTCGACTCAAAATGCCAGATTTAGCTTTACTTATCCTACTTTAGGTTTTAAGAGGAGCTAATTTTTTATGTAGTTTAGGATTAAAGTGTGACTTGAATTTCTATCCTATGTGCGCCTCTTTTTTGTCTCCATGTTATCTTGCAGTCTCATGTACAGGTTGTGTATTCATGTTGGATGAATACACAGAGACCTCAACCGTTATTAAATAATCCTCATTCCACTATAGCACATTTTTCTATCTCAAGAGGTTCAAGAGCAGCGGGTCACTTTTGAAAGTTCAGTTGAGTTATGCAGGAATTTGTGCATCATGTATCCTCTCAAAGTGCTTAATCATTCTTGGGGGAGGGCAGATTAGATGCATATTCCTTTGTGTAAACTCTTAAACGTCAGACACACACATGCACAAGTTGTAAACAAGTTCAAGTTGTTTACCCTTAATCATGTCATGCCGCTCTGAGGGTCCCCGTTGCCAACTTGACCTGGAATAACCTCCTTAACATTCTGGGCAAACTTTGATCAGTGCTGCGCACACACCTCGAAAGGGTAAACATGTTTACAAAGTTAAATTTGCTGCTGAAATACATTTTCTCTAGAAAATGACACAACTGATGAGCATATGGTCTTGAACCATTTCACACTTAACTGTCGCTTTAAAAAGGGATGGTGCAGCTTGAGGAGTGTTGTGTCTAGAGATAAAGTTTGTAGGTAATCATGTCAGTGTTATGCATGGCCTCTACTGTGGCACTACATTGAAAGTAGGGCTTAAGAGATGGCCATCTGATGCCCTGCTTACCCACTTGCCTTGATGTTGAGTCCAGTTGACAGAAACCTAAGAAGAGTGTTTCACACATGCTGAGTGAAGCCAAATCAAAGTAAACCAAGTTCCACTGAGCTGCCCTGGTTAGGGTTAGACATCAAAAAATTATCTGGGCCATTGCAGTGCAGGTCAGTGCAGAAATAGTTTGGTTTGTGGAGTGAAAAGGGTATGTGAAAGCACTTTAGTGACCTAAATAATTTGCCGCTTTGCCCATGAATCATTTCCGCCACAAGCAGAAACCTTTAAGGTGATGTCCAGACGGAGCAAGTACAGTTGAATTCCCTTCAAATTACTATCAACATTTTGACTCTCACTGAATAGTCACTTCAGCCATCCACATAAAAGGGATTCAAAGGCTGCTCTGAAGGGCTCCCATGGGATTCCTCACAAATATTCAAAGCAACTAAAAGGGTTTGCAGACAGACTCTCACCAAGGGCGCCACTTTATCACACAAAAAATCGGGGAGAAAACTACAGTAATGCCGTGTCCACCGAAAACAGGATAAACATAACTTGTCCTAGCTATATTGTGCAAGACCAGAAAACTGAAATTGCTCGAGCCAACATGAGCTTTCCAAATGATCTAGTTTCCAAACTCTTCCTCTCCCGCACAAGGCTGCTGAGGCTTTAATTACTTCTGCTAGGCCAGCGCAGGTGAAGCACATTCTCACTAACAAGGTGGTTTCCAACCAGGGAGCACAGAAACACCAACAGGAAAACAACATGATGGAGAGGAGAACTGGCGCCCGCAATAGAGGGTAACCGATGCTTATAATAATCCTCCACCCAACTGATTTCACCAGCCATTGTCAGATCGTTACAGAAGAAACACAGTGCGAGTGGAAAGGAATCCAGGGAGGAATGTGTCATCGACTGAAAATAAAGTGTGAACTAGTTTTCACACGTAAAGCACATGCATTTGCCAAAGTGCACATATATGCAAGCTATCTCTCTCATGTCTGACACTGATCATTAGCGCGAGGCAAAGACATAGATTCTTCAAATGGCTTTTGATTATGTGATGTGAGATGCAGCCACTCTGGCCTGAAAACAGCTGGTGTTTAAAGGTCAAGGAGTGCAATGGCAATGACATATGTCCCACTTTTAATTTCTAATTAAATCACTCATGGTCTTTACATCATCAGATCCTGCAGTTAATGTATGCTGCCATCATCGTCTCTGCCCTTATTTAGTAAGTCGGTCAGCAGCACAAACACAGGAGTGGTGTAACAGCACAGACTAGTGGGGACTCTCTGTTAGGGCACCTTGCTCCAGTTGCCAATGACAGAATAACTCCAACCATCTTAATATTTCAACAGTTTATGTGCTGTAATCTCATTCTTGTTATTTGCGCTGTAAAATATGTAAAATGTAAAATATAACTGGTCATATTCGATATTTAAATATTGCTGTGCCGCACTGGCTGAATCACAGCACTTCTGTGGAAGGTGTCAAAAGTTCAACAGATTGCATAATCCGTCATAAGTAACTGTGCAACTGCACATGATCCTTTAAGAGCCGTCCTGATTTCCCTCCACCAGTGAGGTGATTTCTATTTCGCTACAACTTGGTGCGCTATGTTGCACGCCGTGGATGGCAGAAGGACTCTGGATAACAGCACAGGGTTATTGCAGTCGCAGAGCATAAAGATTAACATCTGGATGTGTGTGCGCTTGGGTGTATGTGTACACAGTCTCTTTTTGCTTACGTCCCACACGCCTCTATGCTAGTATTCACATGTGTCCTAACGGAACCCCTTTGATCTGTCAGTGTGTCCTTACCATACAGACGTGCTGGAGGCTTTCCCACTCTGGCGTTTTAGTCCGTCATCCCTTCAGCCGTGTATGGCTTGTAGGTAGTTGACATGGAAGCCTTAAAAGCCCTCAGTATAGGAGCTGAACCAAGGCTGTCCATTTGACCAGATCGTTTGCTTTTGGAACAACTATTGCACATTAATTGTGTGTACATCAGCATTCATATCAAAGCTTCCATTTATTGCATATTATGGCAAATGAAAGTGCGAGCAGATGCAAAGACAGGGAACTTCGTTGAAAAGCATAGTTGGTTTTAAGAGCATTGAGTTCTGGAAGGCTAAGGCTCTATTCCTAATCCCTTTCCTACTTTTCCACTTCCCTTCCTTTCCCCGCCTCCCTTTGCCTTCTCTCTGTGTCTCTTCTTCTCTCTTGCAGGAGAATTCTGGGGAGATTTCTTGCTCTTTCATTCCTCAAGGATGAAGCAGCACAGTGGACCTGTGTACTGAAACAGGTAAGTACTGAATATCAAGATGACCTTCAAACAGACACATGCACACACGTAAACATCCTTCCCTTACTGTCAAAAGCAGATTTGTTCTGGGCCAGATTTGTGTATGATGTGCCATGTCCACTGAGTAAAACACAGAGAGGGTGTACAAAAAAAGACACCGAAAGGGGTGGCATCTTGCCTCTGAGAAAGAGTGCGAAGGAAGCACAGATAGAGACTCTGTCCTCAGGGACAGAAAGAGCGAGCGAAGACACTGTCGACAGGATGAAACTTTAACCAAACATCAGCTCCCCACAGGAGTGGCAAATCTGCTGCCGTCGCAGTGGACAGGCTGGTGGGAAGACATGCAAAGAGACAGACCGGCAGACAGGACAAGACAGAGCAGCGATCCCCAGCTGTTTTTAAAACGCTGCCTCTGATACATTATTGAATATGCAGCTCTCCAACGCATCGCTGAGCTTTCCTCTCATGTTAGCGCTCAAGTTCGCATAGCGTCACCATTCTAAATATAAAGCATTCGCTCACCCCTCTTTGGTTTGTTTAAAGATGCAGAGGCTGCACGTAGGCTGTGTGTGTGTGTTGCTCTGAGTGGCACTTTCACTCAGTGTGTTACTTTCTGAGGCTGGCTTGAGTTTGTGTGTGACTCATTTTGGAAGCAAGCCTCAGCAAACTTCAAAAAACAAAAATAGATTTCATCCAACTCTTTGAAAGTATTGTTAGATGATGCACAGAGTATACTGAGGCAAGCGGAGTGCTTCACTGGGAGTCGCATGTACTGTACACTGAAGGAAGAAGGTTTGTTATCGAGGGGATTGATTTTGAATCAGACAGCATGTGGAACACTGCAGGTCTATGACTATCTAGCAGTGACAACTTAGTTTGCACAACTCAACTACCAATCATTTTTCCTAGTACCCATTTTTCTAGTTTGGATGGGTAGGCTAAACTCAGGTCAGCATCTTAAGACTTTCTGTAGGTGGTGTACCAGGTCTGGTCTACAGGTGGCAGCAGAGCAACATACCCAGCAGGCATGTTTCTGTAGCAGACTTGATTGGCCCATTTTACCAGCAAATCCCTGAGTATGCCTTCCTTCATTTATCTCCCTGTCTCCTCCAAGACAGGTTTTCAAGCAATTGAGTCTTCCTGGCCAAGAAAAAAAACAGCAAAAAGAAAACAAACAAACATGGACATACCGTTTTGTTTATAGATCAAGAGCACAGATCATAAACTTACAAACTCACATGAAAAATCTCGTCTTGTTCTATTTCAGCTCCCACTTTTAAACTTCCCGTTCCAGGATGAACCATGAGCAAAGGTAAGGAACTTATCTTAAACTTGTCCTTATTCTAGAATTGCATGTGTTTCCGAGTGTGTGTGTGTGTGTGTGTGTGTGTGTGTGTGTGTGTGTGTGTGTGTGTGTG
>JAPMOB010109931.1:0-10079 GCA_029875015.1 Lepomis gibbosus
GCGATATTTTTTTTGTCGCCCGATAAGAGTCTCGCGTTAACGCAGCCGTTAACGCCGATAACGGCCCACCACTAGTCTTTTAAGTTACTAGTGTAGGCCTAGCTCATGGATGAAACTGAATTTACACGTGAGGTAATATCGTAACATTATCAGAGGTAAGGCTTGCCTAGGACCCGAGTGAGATGAAGACAAGATCTATTCTTGGAGGCAACCACAGAAAAGAGCGGTCAAGGTGGTGTTGCCAACTTTGTCACTATGAATTAAGGGACAAAAGGTGACCTGCTGCAGCAGTGCGGGTATGGTTTTGTGTGAATATACAATGTATTGTTTTAAGCAATTTGTCATAATGATAGCTAATGTCAGTGAAATATTTGGTAGGTTTAATAATAGTTAAATTACCTTTAACGCAGTACTTTAATTGAACCATTACCTGTTACCTTTACTATTTGTCTAATACAAAAAAACTTGTGACTCTTGCACTCTAAGTTACAAAAGGTTATCCCCCTTCATGTACATATGACAAAGTAAAAAGAACAAAGCTACTTGTGATGTGTCTTATTTCCAGCTCATTCTTTTGCATCTTCTTCACAACACTGGAGTCATGAAACAACGCACCGATTAGCTTAACAAGGCAGTTGGTGCGTTGTAATTGAGTCCATGTTTGACAATAGGCGTACGAGGCTTCACTTGCCGCTATTTTGTCAATTTCTACAGTAGCTGCATTTAATGTTACTTGGCGTAGGCCTATACTGAGAAGCGTGAGTTGAGGTTGTTATTGGATGACGGCAGGTATCAGTGACTATTGTCAAGTGTTGTGATCAGCACTGCTGCTGTTATATCAGTCAGTGGTTAGATCAGCGTAGTAGGTCAAGGCAACCCTAGGTCAAGGCAAAGCTTTCCGTTGCCATCCTAGGATATGAAAACTCGCAAACCCTTAAGTACAAGTGGGCGTTTTTCTACCTTCTGTTCCCAGGGGGCAAAAATGTGGCTTGGCTAACCATATGGAGGTGAAGTATATGCAACACTACAAAGTTTGTAGTACAAACTTTACTTGGACAAATGACACAAAGGTGAGACTTATGCTTCATCAGAAGTGTTTTTAAAAATCATTTTTAGTTTTACAAGAGAAATGACTTCACTCTCCCTTATGAACCAGTACACAACCACTTCCCATAACTTGTCAAAGGAACCGAATGAGAAAAGGGAACCCATTTGTACATGACGACTTTGACTCACAGTCTATGCTTTGACCCCTTCCCATTTGGTGCTGTGACCGCTGTGCTGGGGGTCAGCTAATGTTTGTGTTGATTCAGTCTCTCTTAATTTAGGTTATTGTATTCATAGCAAGCAAATCTACTGTGAAAAACTGTACTTTGCAAGTAACCTCTCTCCATGGCACATTGCACCCATGCAAACATTAACACCTACTAGAATATGTAACGCGGGAAAAAAGCACCTGCCTTCAAATTAAAAGCAGAAAGTCTCTTTAACCATAAAACATTTAGTGAGTATTCAGGTCAGATGTACATAGCGGCAGTCTGTGAAGAATCAGTGATTACTGTACTTAATAGTACTTTGTCATTTGACGTTTAAAAAAACCTAATTAAGTGTGTTCAATTTGAAAAAAAAGAGTACCTGAGCTGTAGTGTGGGGTTTAATTTGAACGTCACTACCGGAAGTTCTTTTGAACCGTTTTGTTAGCTTGACGGTAGCACGGTACATGCTCTGAGGCAGGTGATAACCGCTCACGGTTGACTGGCTGACATACAGTACTGTACCGGACAATACCTTTTCTACTGCAGCGCAACAGCCAAGAAACTCCCCGACTTCAAGGATTAATATAACAGCTGACAGACTTTATCTTCGCTGGGACTCTCAATTGACAAAAGCTGCGACTGAGGACAATGTTTCTCCTGCAGTACACCGGTAGGTTGGTCTAACTAACCTCACAGCATCACACATAAAGCATAAATAATGTTCACGGGGAATGTATTTAAAGTATGTCAGTAGCCAGTAAACATCGGCTTGTTGGTATTTCCCCCTATTGGTGTTTTTGGCATACTGTGGTATTTTGGCTAACATCAATATAACATTTTTATTTCTTGACACATTCATTGTTGTGAGGATGGACAGAATCTGCCGTGCACTGTAGCTCAACAATCTCTTACCTCTTTTAAAAAAATCATCCATATGGACTATTACTACAATATTTATATGATCATTTACCCATATGGTAAATAAGTTTGTTGTGAAATATTTTAGGTTAACAGTAAACCTACTGGTGAAGGCTACGTTTAAACTTGCTACATGCTATGCAAAAGTTTGTAACGTTACCCCTCTAAAACTTTGTTACAGGATTAGTTTACTTTTGTTTGTAATGAAGTTCAAATTGCTTATTTGACTTTATAATGTCATTTATCCCTTTTATCAACCTGTGAGTGATGGGGAACTTGGGGGAAGTGTCTAACTGTTGAAAAATCACCCAAATTGATTTGGCTTGGAAACTTCAGTATCAGACTCTTCAACCACAATCTGATGGCTGGAGGGATGCCAGCCTTTCCCTTTATCTACATTAGAGATTTTCCAGTATATTCTCAGACAGTACCAAAGTGGTTATCTGTATTTAGGTAGTAATGGCCACTGAGAAACAGTCAAGCATCTTTTATACTTTTACTCATTAACCAAACTACTCCAGATTTCTGTCCCTAGAGCTACTTTTTTTGGAAACTTGTGGGCTCAGCCTTTATATGCCTGCTGGATTAAAGTCATCTAGGGTTTTAAGTGGAGTGCCATTGACTTGGTACCGTATTTTCCTAATTTCCTTGTGATCCTTCAACTGTAGTAAAATAAAACTGTTTACCACAGTAACATAGCAACTGGGGGATCATACAATACAAGAACCTCCCACCAACAGGCCTCAGCTTTATTGAAATACTTTGTTCTCCGTTTTAGCTGCCTCCAGTTTATATCGATGTGATTATGTAAAACCTACTCCAGGTCTCTCTCGGCCAGCTAATGATGGATAAGTGCTCATAATTTGATGATTAGTTCCCCCAGTAGCTCTCTACACACAGCTGTGCAGTTTAGTCAGTCATACTGCTGACCTGTTGTAAAACTCTTATGTTTGTGGACTTGTGGACTGTTGCATTACGACATAAGAAACAACATAAGAAACTAATAACATTGAAGAATTAGGTCAAATTGAACTAGGGCTGCATCAGTTTCATTATCAATTAATGTTGTGGTTATATTCCCATTTCAAGGGGCACACAGCTGATATTATGTCAGTTTTCTTGTCACAGTGGGTTCTACTCAGCCTGTGAAACACGACAGGTTTTTATGAAAAAGCCAGTGTTGCAAACTTGAAGTGTGTAGTTTGAGAGGCACGGCTGTTGACCATCCAGGAGGTTATGGAGAATATGCAAGGCTACTGGTTGCACTATGGGAAATGTATGCTCTAGTATAAGGACCAAAACTCAGAATAATTTGACCATGGCTGCTTTGATTTTGATTATTAATTTTTGATGAATCTCTTGCAAGTCCTCCAATGTTGTAGAGGTACAGTGCTACGCTGGGGCAGCACCTAGTTAATTCTTTAGTCTATAAAGTCTAAAAATGCTCATGATGAAGTCTTCAAAATTGGTTGTGCTCTCAGACAAACTGTCCAAAACCCGAAGATATTCATACTAAAATATTAAACAAAGAAAAACAGCAAATGATCAGGGCTGATAAGCTGTAACCAGTGATTTATTTGGGCATATTTGCTTGAAAAATAGTTTTTAAGGTTAAGTCAAGTTGAAATTATTGCCCATTGATTTTCTGTAGATTGACTATTACACGACTAATTGATTATTCATCTTAGCTCAGTTCAGAATTTAAAAGAAATGCTGAATACATTAAAGCTATGTTTTGTTAAACCTCAACCCTGTCGTCACTTCACTTTCGGGAAAAGGCAGATGAAGTGATTTCCAAAACTGATGTTTTATGTTAAAGTTTCCTGACTTCTCTAGCAAAGTCTTCCCCACTCTCAAGAATGTGATGGGCGACATCCTTGCATCCGTCACTGTAAGTGGAGGCTGAGTGGCCTCAGGAGCGACCATGGTTGAGTTAAGGTCTATCATTCCCCGTGACAGCCATTTACCTCCACCCTGCACCGATCCTCTCTCTGATCAATGAGCAGACCATTGTTGGATTGCCTTCAGTAGGATGGGGCTGTCAGAAAGGGTTGACAGAAATACAGACAGAGAGATTGAGAGAGAAAGAAAAACTACTGGATATGTGCTTTGCTTTGAGTTTGCAGTGGTCCCAGGATAATCGTGCTAGTATAGCTAAATTAAAGCACAACTGAATGGAGAGTGAGATATTATAGAGTGTGTGGAGATTTGTCAGCTTTGGAAAAATCTCCCTTTTAAATGAGGAAACGTAAGCTCGGTTTTACTAACAATTCAGCAGTAAGCGTGCGTCTTTAACAATGTCTATGGGGAAAAGAGGCAGCATAATGGAATGTGAAAACATGAGTCAGAGATAAAGGAAGCGGCCCATGTGCGAGAACCACTGGTGATATCGCTCTTTGGAAATGGAGGACCAGGAGGGCTACGCTGCTGAAAGGCTGAGATGCTTAACTGTAGTAACCTGGTTATGGATCATTCAGTTGCGCCTTGAAGACCCAGGAAGATATTGAGTCTTCTGACTGGGGTGTAGCCAGTAGTTGATCTTAATGTTGTCCAGTCTTTGAGGAGTTTCACCACTGCTGTTATCAGTATCCAAAGGGTGAATCTATATACATTATTCTGACAAACGCTATTATTTAAACCAAATTAATTTTTATTATTGTCTCCACTGAGTTTCTTTAAGACGCAGAGAAGTGTTAATAGAGAATTCTGTCTATCATGCAGTAGTACACAGTGCCTAGTCAAGCATGCAGTCGACATTGACTACCAGCTATATACAGCGTGCTAGCCCCAAATACACTGACCTCCACAATGCGTGTCCAATAGGATTCTCTTGTCAGTGGAAGTATGGCGGCTAGCAATGGCACCAATGGGACTACTTCAGTCCTGATACCAATACCAGGGCTTAGGGTATCAGCCAATGCCAAGTACCAATCTAATACTAATGTAAAATGAATAAGATATATTCCCTTACTGTGAGAAAGAGATCATTCTTTTATTTGTAACATCAGGCTTGATCAACAATCGTGAAAAAAATCCAAATTGCTGACCCCTTACTCTGTGCATGCTATGTTAGCTATTTGAGTCAGTATCGTGCCGATACCCAATATCAGATCGCGTCAGATCGGTGTATCCCTGATGGCGGCTATAAAGAAAAGTTAATTTTTTGCATCCTTGAATTCCTGGAGTTGTGTAATTCTACTCCCTGATCATTCCTGGACTTGACAAAATATAAAGCACGACAGAATATATCCATACCAAATTAGAACAAATACATCATATTCTTGTGAACAATATTGTTGCAAGTATATCATTTTGATGTAGTCTGAAGCATCCTAATTATCTGCTTTTGTTCATTTGCCTAAATAATTCTCTCTTGAGCATTTGATGTGAAACCCATTATACACATTTCTCCTTTTTTTATCATAATACAAGTGAATAATTGGTGTATGTGTAAAAGTGACCATTTAGTGCAACACATGCTCATAATTAACATATTTAATAAGCAACTTAACACTGTATGCACTTTTTTGAGTTAGTAATTTAGAAGTGTTTTTTTTAGTATTATCTATTGTTTCTAGCCACCACGTTAAAAATAATGAGGCAATACACAAACTACATATTTGTATTTATGTTTTCCAAAGCATCAAAACAAAAGGAAAGAGTAATAAACATCAGGATCACCATATCTACAACCCTCTTTAATATCCAGTAATGCCACAGCAAATACTGGTGAGGACAGCTCATGTAGTTTCTGGCAGGGATGTTAAACACACATGTGGGCCATGTACACCCATAAGCATTCTCATATGGGCTCCTCCTTGCATCCAAAGTTGTCCATTCTAGTATCTTTGTGGGCCATCCTCACACTAGGGCCCTGTATACTTTCAGTGATTTTTTTCTGTATACGTTTTTCGGTTGCACAACGGTCAGAATTAGGGACTGGCGGAAGATGTTTCACTGTAAAGAGAAGCCAAAAAAATGCTTGCACTCTCAGCTCTCAATCTGAGATGAACAGATTTCCAAATAAACGAAAGAAGTGAAATCTGACTGAAATCTGTCAGATCTGTGGGACATTACTTTTTCAAGATATCTGCATGGTCTCTCCATTTATAGCACATTTTATTTGGCCAATGACTGATGACGAAAGAGCTTAAGAAAATGGCGGTGGACAGCTGTTATAGAGTCCTCACACCTTGCCCCATACAGGATAAGAGCCTGCTGATCTCAGTCCTGATTTTCCATGAAATACTCCTGGAATGTTGTCTGATGTATGGTCAACACAAGGCTGTTGTTTTTTTTGTCATTTTTTATGACTCTAACTGCTGTAGAAAGTAACTCAGCATAACTTTCTTTTATTGTGTCGTGTATAAAGTAACTCTCACCTCAACTCTTTGTGGGTTTTCCCCACAATGCAGAGGGCAATTATTTAAAGCTCCGTAACTAAAAAGACTTATGAAGAGAGCAGAGCCATCATCAAATTTAGTTCTTGAGGATATATTTTCATAATGCATTTTTATACATGTGAAGGCATCATTGATAAATGCAGTTTTAACCCCATTGCATCTAATTTATGACAGTCATCAATTTTGAGCTGGTAACCTGACAAGGAGCTTATGTGGATCCCTAAACAGCTCTTCTTATCTTGTTAAGGATTAGTTTCAGTGAGGCAATGATAGAAACTTTATTCTTCTGACATTTAACCTCGGAGCTCATTAGAGTGCTCATTTAAATGTACCTTCCTGCAAAAAACAGGTGAGAGAAAACATGTTTAATTTGGTTGAGGCAGAAAAGAATGTTCATGGCTTGTTTGGCACAAAATGAGTTTGTAATTTTTACTCTGCCCCTCTTGTATTTGAGCACCTCATGCACGTCTGATGTACACACCCACAAAAGCAATTGTTTGGGAAATTGTTTTTTTCCCTTCTTTTTTTTCCAAACTTGTATGGAGGTATAAGAAATATTCATGTTACAGTTAGAGCGCACTTGTACATCAGATTTTGGTGCATAATGGTGCCTTTTCACAATTACTACCACTGCAGTGGACAGCTGTGCTATTGTGCGCTGTCATTCACACTGCTGGCAACTTTGTTGATGAGTTGCTCTCCTGGCTGATTGTGGGCGGTGTGAGAGGCTTTTATTGTGTCTATGTAGTGGTCTCATGTGGCTACAACATTTTAAACAAGTACTGTACATCATGTAGTTTTCCCTGGTTTCCATTTTACCCCTATGCGGTTCGTTGCGGTAGGTTGCTTTAGATAGTGGTGCTAATTAGAATGGATTTATTGGAAATCAAATGACATGGTCAATTATTGATCAAGGCAAGTTGGCAACTGTTCCCTAGTCATTGCTTTTACCACCTGTGTTCTTGCAGTCTTTCAAATAAAAATGACAGGGTAGTAGACAGCTTTGAAGGGCTGTAATCAACTTCATAAAAAAATCACCACAGAAGGGAGGCAAAGAAGGACAGACATCTGCAGATTGCCGAAAAGTGCAAAAAGGTTAATTGTGGACAAGAATTTTGCGCCAACATGCTGAATATGGCCAGGTTTCAGAGCTCTGTTCAACCATATGAAGGCAAGGTAACTGCTACCATTACAAAGTCTCAATATTTTAGCTAATTATAATGAATGAATAGAGCTTTTCAAATATTTTTGTCATCTGAAGCCGTTTAAAGAATAGGATGAAAAAGAATAACGCTTTTATACTTCATCAATTGTCACACTCTCCCAGTGGAAATTAGATGCAAATATGGAGACACTAAAGTAAATGCAGGCAATATATTATGCTGGGGAAATTGCTGTTGTGAAGTGTGATTTGACAGTCTTTTGGCGCATCAACAAATGGTGGAATAGTTTTTATTTGGACAAAGAGAGAATTCTTCAGCTTCCCCAGAAATTTGAAACATCCTTTTTTATAGACTAGCAAGTTATTCTTTCAAACAAGTGAATAAGTAAGGGTAAATAATGAAAGCAATAATAAAAAGTGAAATATTCAGATGAATAGCTCAGAGCAGCCGTACAATATAACAGCTGCTATCCCAGTTCAATATATCTTACATAATAAGAGAAAATGCTCAATGGATGGAATTGTTGGATCTTAAAAAATGTATACTTACCTGTGCTTCCACGTCACTTTAAGTGACCAGAAAACTAGAATCCCCTGTACAGTAATGCAAATGACAACAGACCTATAATAAATCCTATCCTTGAAAAATACTTTTTAGTTGTGGTCCTCTGTCTGAGAGACGTTTATTCAAGTTTATAGTCCTTTTGAGACTGTAGTCCAGTCCACGCAGTGCACTACCGCACTATATCATACTTTTACATGTACAGCAGAGCAGCATTATACATTATTGCAATATAATGCAGTTCATTACAGCAAAACCACAAACTGCAATGTCAGAAAGTACCATGAATGTAAATCAGCACCTTTGTGACACTATCAAAAGAATTTTGCCCACTGTATTTCATTATCAGGAACAGCTCTTTTTAATCCAAAAATGAAAAACTTGAAAATATAAACCTTGAAAGAAAAATAGCAAATCTTCATCTTCAATCATCGATCATTTTGAAGGTTACAGTATGGTTATGAGTAAGATTTCCTGGCAGTTTCAGACGTCTGAATCATTGTCCACATGTTGAATTTTACAATGATTCCAATTATTTTAAATGGAGACAGCGTGCTCCTGTGCCAGAAGAAAAAAATTGCTACATCCATGAAAAGCTAGACATATTGGCACAAAAATGGCAACAGTGTTGGATTAAATTGACGCAGATGTACAGGTTGTACGGTCATTTTATATGAGCATAATAAATGATTTTATATGAGCTAAATGAGCATATCAGTTTGCACGAACAATGTTGACTTCTCCTAGCAAACACTATTGCAGCTTCTGTGTCAACTCAAATAATATCAGATTGTTCTTGTTGGCTGGCCCTGTCTTCCAGGTGAGACGTTCAGCAGTTAAGAGGGATTTTGTTTTTACCAGTACCAGAATCCTTTCATTTGGAGAGCAGTGTGAAGGATGTGTGGGAGAACAATGTGAGTGTCAGCACAACCAGCAGCAACTTGGCAGCCTAAAGGTGTTTTTGGATCAGCACTGGCACTCTCTGGGGCTCCACCACCTGATTGATGGAGCTGTTTGTTCCTAATCACTTTAGAGATAAAGCAGGCTACCATGCAAGGAATGTTGAAAGTGGATCTAAGGACTTTGCAGCAACAGGTGCAGGAGCTACACCAGAACTTCAGATTGTCTTGTTGCTTCAGTGCTCATGCCGTTTGTCCCCTCATGCTTGCTTTTATTAGGCAATGGCTGTTGTTTTAGCCTGCCACTAATGTTCAGGTGTTTGTGTTTGCTAGAAACTCCATTTGGGACAGTGTGATTGTTCAGCTTTGTGATCTTTTGGAGGTTTACAAAGCTGAGCAATCAGTATTATGTAGTGACGTACCTAATTCAGCAGTAATTTTTTTGTGAAGCTGGTATCAGTTCAATTACAGAGTGTGTTGGTAAATCAATATGTGGAAGGACTGCCCACCCAGAAATGTTGTGTATGAAAACAATCCCTATTGAGATTGTAGGGGTGAGACTGAAAACGATGAGAAAAGATGGAATAGAAAAGGCAAATGTATGATAAGAACACACTGGAGTTTGGTTTAAAAAAGTGACAGAAAGTGATCATAAGGCAGGGGAAAGGTGAAAATGGAAAAATAAAAAAAGGTAAAGGAATAGATGGATGAAGCTAGATTACACTGTTCACCAGGGAGCAGCTCTGTGATTAAACCTCAGCAGATTTTTTTTTATTTCTGTTCTCACATATCATCTTGAGAAAGAAGCCTTCACTCTGCTACATCAATATCAGGATTCAACTCAGCCTGTCAATATAAGCCTCAGTAACTGTGGTAGGA